>JAOWBN010190711.1:0-15792 GCA_028565015.1 Pinguicula moranensis | reverse complement strand
CTTTGAAAGAAGCAGGAGACTATTACGAAGATTACAGTAGACAACAAGGATTTTGGACACGCATTCGATCTTCTTATAAGAGCAAACAACGGTCTGATGATGTCACAGGCACATTATATGTATGCGTGCATGAATGGAAGCATGAACCAAACGCCCCTCCTGAGACACCAATTATTGAGAAACAATATGTGAGAAACAAGGGAAAAAAGAACTGGGTCGACCATCAAAAGTGGTGTCCGGCATGTTTTCGGATCACATTCGATAAATATCAGTTGAAGTGGAAGGTAACGGGCTTCAATGATAACCATAACCATAAACCAGTTACCTCGTGCAAGTAAATGAAGATGAAGTGCAACAGGCATATGCCAACAGTGGTTAAGGATTTAACCGAAGAATTTCGTAGAGAAAATTTGCGCGTGTCAAAACTCCCTTCTATATTTGGTGGTGCCAATTTGGGTTTTGATAAACGAGATTGTTATAACCACTTAAGAGATGTGAGGCACAGGGAGCTCGAGATAGGGGATGCACAAGCTGTTTTAAATTATTTAAGGAAAAAGCAAGTTGAGAATCCCCAATTTTATTATTCAATGCAATGTGACGATAATGGTCGCGCAACTAACTTCTTCTGGGTGGATGCTAGATCACGGATGTCTTGTCAGTACTTTGGGGACATCATTGCCTTTGATACGACATATCACACTAATAAGTACGACATGCCTTTTGCTCCTTTCACTGGGGTGAATCATCATTCCCAAACGATATTGTTTGGGTGTGCACTTTTACAGGATGAAACAGAGGAAAGTTTTTTGTGGTTATTTGAGACTTGGTTGGAAGCTTTGGGAGGGAAGCATCCTATTTCCATTATTACCGATCAGGACTTGGCAATGAAGGGAGTCATTGCAAAAACATTTTCCAACAGTCGACATCGTTTGTGCCTTTGGCATATCAAGAAGAAGTTTGTTGAAAAATTGGGACATGTTTATTATCCGAAATCCACTTTCAAAAAAGCAATGAAAACATGTCTCCATCATACCTATACAGAGTCTGATTTCGAGGAACAATGGAAGAATCTGATGATCGGTTATAATTTAAAAGGGAATGAATGGCTTCTACATCTTTATAAAATTCGTACTTCATGGTTTCCGGTATACAACCGAACCACATTTTTTGCAGGGATGAATACCACTGGTCGTAGTGAGGGAATAAATACATTCTTTGATGACTTCGTCACATTAATGACAACTCTCAAGGAGTTTGTTGTAAATTATGAGCAGGCACTGAAAAGGTTGGTGCAAAGGGAAAGTGATGAGGATTTCGAATCTGAACACAAGAATCGTCTTGTTAAGCAGGATGAGTTTCTATTGAGGCATGCGGGGGAGATATATACTAGAACAATTTTTAAGAAATTCAAGGATGAATGGGAGGAAGTAAATATGTACAAGGTGGAAACATTGGATCGCGACGATGATCATCGCTCATTCAAAGTTGTGCATAAAATAGGTGGTAACAATTATCCATTTGTAGTGAAACTGAACATGGAAACTCTTGTTGGTACTTGTGCATGCAAACACTTTGAGTTCACTGGCTTGATTTGTAGGCATATATTGAAGGTACTTGTTCGTCAGGATGTCGATAATATACCAGAACATTTTATTCTCGCACGATGGAGGAAGGAGGCCAACAAATTTAGGGGTATGGATTCTATAGAACCTTTGCGGGACTGCGACGGCGAACATGGTGAGGCACTGAGACTTAATCACATGGTACAGGAGTCAACAAGATTGGCTTGTTTAGTAGCACCATCTAAGCAGAGGTACCTGAAATTCATGGCTGTTTTGAAAGAGTTCTCAAATAATGCGTTTGAAGAGGATGATGGTGTTGATGATACTGTGGAGGGTACTAGCTTAATTCCTGACGTGCCAGAACCCGTTAATTATAGCCCATTACCTCAAATTTTGCTCCTGGATCCAAATATTTCACAAACCAAAGGAAGGAACAAGGAGGTGAAAGTGGTAGATGGAAAAAGAATTGTGCATGGTTCAAGATCTAGAATAAAAAGTGGTCTGGAGTCAAACCTTGAGAAGAGAAAAAGACAGTGCAAGGCTTGTTTCAAGTATGTGAGACATGACAAGCGAAATTGTCCGCAAAATAAAAATCGTAACAAAGGCATCATTGTTGAAGGTATGGTTTATGGTATGACTTGATATTATAGTCTACTATTTTTATACATCTCATTGTGGGGAAAAAACAATTTGCAGATGGAGGAAATGACCAAGTAGAACAAGAAGAAGATTCCACAGATTCAGATGAGCATCCTTAGTTGTATGGTCATTTTTTTTCCCAGTTTTTTTTCACTTACCATGGAGGAGATGTTTTTTTTATGTTTTTTCACTGACCTGTTTCATTAACTTATTAATCAGGTTCTGCATCCATTTCTTGCATAAAAGTAACATATTGTTTTTTCTCCAGATAACATTAAGAAATGGCATGAGATCTTGTTCTTGGTAATAGCTTGAGTATATTGCAAAATGCTCCGGAAATTGAATCGCAGTTTCTGTCCATTGTTGGAATGTGCAGGAAGAAATGCTTTCTGGAGAACTTAGCTGTTGTTTCAGGCGAGAATTCTGAACCATTTCAGGCACGAATTCTGAACCATTTGCAGATGATGCTGAGGAGACATTTTCCACTGCACTGGCTTTACTACAGGTACCTCTTCTATACTTGGCTTTAGTTTTCCTGAACCTATACTTCTTATCAGAATCAAGATAATTACTAATGCTACTTTAATTACCATTTACTGGTCTAGGTTGTGCACGGTATAACGTTCATTCAGTGGACAAGGGCTCTTTCAGCGGAACTTCAGACAAAGCAGGAACCTTCTTCATTCCATCCAGTCTACTGATCTACTCCAAAGCATAACAGCTTTACATGGCAGGACTAAACAATGTTGAAGTCTCTGTAGCTTTACTTGGCAGCACCATTGTTGAAGTCTCTGTAGCTTGTTAAAATTATGCTGCAAATTACAATTGACTTTGTTTGATGATCAGTTAATCTGAACTTCTTGTTTGCACATTTTGATTTGAGCCCATGTAAACTGGTTTTGTTGTTATTAAAAGGTCGAGGAGCAATCATATTCACCAACCTACATAATTGGTAATTGTAACCAATGCAGTACCTGCCCAATAGCATCTCGACCTAAAATCATGTAAATATGTTTATGAACCAAAACTGTGCCACGGCATGGACTTGAAAAAAAACTGAAGAACAGAAATTGGAAACTAAACGAAACAACACAAAACTGAATACATAAGTTTCACCAAATTCCAGTAGTTATTCCAAGGTATCCTTCAAATCAATCTCATTACTAATCATCTCAAAGGGTCAAAGGTACAAAGAGATAGCATCAAAGAAAAACATCAGAAGCATAACATATGAGCAGTTGGATCAACAACATTACTAGTTTCAAGCTAACATCATGGTGCTATTCAGATAGTTTCTCATAAAAAGTATCAATTCCATCCATCACAGGTTGAGCTAAAATTGCATCTTTGTTCACATCCTCCACTAGCAGCAGCAGCAACTTGCATTCGGACTGACAGCAGCAGCAGCAAACTGGACAGCAACTGGACAGCAACTTGGTACCTCATATGTTTATGAATCAAATGTTTTTTTTTTTGTCTCACTAGCAGCGCCAAAAGTGCACAAAGAAATTGAAGTATTGTGCATGCGACAAGAGCCACCACTTCACTTTGTTTAGACGAGAAGATATGAATCCATTATCCTTTGAGGAAGTATCAAGTTCTTCCATGGCGTCCACCGTACCACCTGAAAGGCCAGCTGTATACAGAAGGGTATACAAGTGAGGTCCTCAAATACAAATCAGAGCATTCCATCTAATTTTCTCATAAACCTCCAAAACAATGCCAATCACAGTTTGAACTTAGCAGGTATTGCTCAGTAAATAGCACACCGTAAAGCAAATAGCATGGCGACTGATGGCAGTAAATTCTGCATAATCAAAGATAAAACTATTTCATTTGATTATATTCTTTTGTCATCCATATCTAATACAGAGTTTTGAATACCATGTTTACGATTTACAGTTAAAATTTCAAGGATAAGAGAAACAGCATCAACATTTATGCAAAGTCCATACCCCAGAGCATTGCATTGCCAAGTGCAGTACCAAGACCCCAGAGCATTGCACCAAGTATTATGGTAAGAGAAAAGCGGAGAGCACCTTCAAGTCATTCGATAAGGCCGCTAAGGGTAATATTGAGCACATCCCTCGAATTTCTCAATTTTCGAATAAGGAGATGCGGTAACATCGCTTGGAGTAACCTTTCAAAAAGTGCCGATACGGGAAAGAAGACGCCTGGACCTCCTCAAAGGAGTCGAGAAATGTTTGGCGGAGGAGGGTTTTCGCGAGGTCCGTCGAGAAATGTTCGGCGGCGGAGGGTTTTCGCGAGTTCCGTCGAGATTTGGGAGGGAAGGAGTGTCGCGAGTTCCGTCGAGATTTGGGAGGGAAGGAGTGTCGCGGGTGTGAGAGATTTGAGCGCGCGGAGGAGATGTTTTCTTGCTACTGGTGTTTCTTCAAGTTATCGCGTGGAATGAATCTGGGCCATCCATACTGTCAGATCCAAGGGTTGAGAATGCATGTTTTTTTGAGTGTTTTTTAGCATGTCCCTAGATCCCCTCCCATATATATATATATATATATATATATGTGTGTGTGTGTGTTGATGGAAGAAGAGTAATAGAGAGAGAAAATAGCATTGAGGAGAGAAAAAATTATCTACGAAATTTTCAGGATTAGTTGTATTTCTTATGTTGCTTACATAATTATTTCACAACAAATGTGATGTTGTATGAATTCTAAATTCAATTTGGCAAATTTTTCCCAACAATTCATAACCAGGGGCGGAGGGAAGGGGGGACAGGGGAGCCATGGTCCCCCCTGAAATTTAAAAAAAATAGTTTTACATGAAGTTTTTTTTAAAATTTGGTCCCCCTAGATAATGTAATGTTATTTGTTTCTGTATTAGCATGAAATGCTAGCTGGCTCAGTTGGTTATGTTGTGGGTTTTGAAATTGAAAGGGTGAGGTTTGAATCTCATCTCCCCTTAGCTTTTTTTTAGCTATCATAGTAAAAAATTTGCTGGGAATGGGGATCGATCCGCCGCCTACCGAATTTGTGTCATTAGATCCTACCACTACACCAACCAATGCATTTGTACAACTAAAGTTATATTTATATTATTATTGATATAAAGATAAGGATTAAATTTTAATAATTATTATTATATATTTTTATTTAATAATGTATTTTAAGAAATTTACATAAAAATTTATTAAATTTTATTATATCTTTTATTCAAATTCAATTTTTTTTTAAAATTTCTTTGCAGCTTAAACATACTCGATCCAACCCGACCCACTCTGTTCAAATCCAAAAATTTGTCCCCCCACCAAAAAATTCCTGGCTCCGTCCTGTTCATAACCTTCTACTCCCAGTCCCATTCAACGTTGACGTTACAATAGATGGCTTCAATGTTTCGTTCATACTGAAAAACGCGTTTTCTCTGCATCAATTTTTGTCCGTGTTGTGTGTTTAGGATGTGGGCTTTTCCCGCTGTCTTCTTGTGTCTGCTGCTAAACATATTCATTCCTAATTCCTATCTTTATTGAGACAGACAAAAATAAAAATATAGAAACAATTGTACTGAAATTTGAGTTCAAAATCATCAACAGTGCTGTCAAATCATGCTGACTATGTCTGGCTTTGTTTTGAAATATTATTGGTAGGGTGGGCATAAGAGAATCGAAAATCGAAAATAATAATTTTTATTTCGATTCAAAATTATTTTGAAAATAGAATTTGATTTTCGATCCAATTTGTATTTTATTTTGGAATTCAAAAATTTGAAAATTGATTCGAAAATTGGAAATTTGGAATTTCTGAATAATATTAAAAATTAAAAAAAATATTTTTGAATTCAAAAATATTTCGGAGAACTAGAAAAAATATTTCGGGAATTCAAAAATATTTTCAAAATTTGTATTTTTCTTTAAAAAAGTTCGAAAATTCGAAAATCCACCCTGTATTTCCGATCCGAAATATAATTTGGAATTGAAATCATATTCCGATCCAATCCGAATTCAAAATTTGGAATTTCGGATTGGAATTCGAAAAATTTCGAAAATCGGAATTTCCGAATTCCGATTTTCATATGCACACCCCTAAGGTAAACAACATGGCTATAAATTGCAGGGAACAAAATAACGATAGATGCAAAAGAAGATACAACATTACTGCCCACATTCCAACAGTTTATTCTCTCAACACCGAGAGGGGTGGACAAGGAAAAGTAGAAGACAATAGGGGTAACCATGATATTGTTACATTGGAGCCTAAGGAACCACGTTCATTTTGACAGTATAGAGGTCAACATGGAGACAACGCTCTAGAAATTGCATATCCTAAGCTGAACTTGGTTCAAAGCGAATGAAAAGCGACATGATTTTGTTTATTCTATCAATGATTGGATTGTACCATCCATAGGATGCATGCTTGGCTATATATTTTTTGGTCAAGCTGCAACTATGGTATAGCTAGCAAGTATGCACATTAATATTGTAAATAACTTTACTTATATATAATAAAAAAAATGGCTTATCAAAAAAAGAAAAAATGGCCCATACACGCCCACACCCACACAGGCCCGAGCCCACTGGGCCGGATCTGCTAAATATTTACATGGTATGAGAATTGATAAAACTTAACAACCCAATAAAGATCCAAGGACCCCTGAGACTCATAATTGCACAAGTTCAACTATTAAAATTGATAATGGGCATGTGGGCCTATTGAACGAAAGGAATTGTTGACTTATGATGTTGGTTATTGTGATACAAGCTCACATTATGAAAACAATGTCTCAACAAGATTTGACGAGTTGGACTTGAGAAGGAGTGTTAAGGTATAATATCCCACATGGATTAGAAATAGAAATGCATTCTAACTTATAATGAAATATGAGGCTACAATCAATTGCTTTTATACTATTCATGAGATTAGCCCACATCTTCCTTATGAATAAGATTATATTTGTTTTCTTAACCCGTGTGCGATATTTAACTCTTACTTGCAAGACTATGAATTTAAACATTTTACTATTTTTTGTAAGCTAAACTTCATCAAACTAATGAGCACAAGTTGTGTCAACCCCAAAATTGGTTGCAGAGGAACAAGGGGTTTTGTCCTAGGCTGAAGAATGTTTGGTCACATCATCCTAGGACAAGAGTTTACTCAAAACATAAACAACAAGCATTGAAGAGGGAACGCCATTGTGAAATTGGACATGACAAAGGCATACGACAGAGTTAGGTGGTGCTTCCTGGAAAAGGTCCTACTAGCTAAAGGATTTAGCCATGCGACTTGCAATATTCTGAAGAGATGTGTTAGGGAATAATGGTTCTAAATACATATGAATGGGATGGCTCTAGGATTCTTCTCATTGGGGTAGGGACTCCGACAAGGGGATCCGTTCTCTCCTTACCTGTACATCCCCATGCAAGGCACACTATCTAGGCTAATTTCTCGAGAAGTCAGAAAGGGAGCCATTAAACACTTTTGGCAATCGATTGGGAGCACGATGATTTTGCATCTAATGTATGCAGACGATGTCCTATTGTTTCTAAGTGGAGCCAGGAGATCGATGTGAGCTATGATGAATAATAGAAGAATAATGCTCATGGTCAGGTCATAAAGTTAATAAGACAAAGTCAGCTATTTTTCTATCCATCAAAATCGGTAATACAGGGCAGGCCCAGATAATGCATTTGATGGGATATAGGGCAAGCCAATTCCCCACTACATACCTCAGAGCTCCACTAATCACATGAAGGATCAACTGAAAAGTTCTAGATCCTATGCTAGATAAAAATCAGAAACTAGGTAGCCAGTTTGAAGGCCAAGCTACTATCGCAGGAGGAAATGATAACCCCAATCAACCATGTACTCTCGAACATTCCATTGCATACATTATCAATCATGAGAATTCCTCTATACATCATGAATGAAGTGTGACAAAGGTTGGCAGACTTTCTATGGCGTGAATATGAAGGAAAGAAAAATTTAGACGAGAGAGCGTAGAAGAGGATATGTAAACAAGTGGAAGAAGGGAGCTGGGAATTATGGATCTAAAGGAAGTACAAAAGGTGATGCCATGAAACTGTGGTTTAAACTCTTGACAGAGAACAACCTTTGGTGTAGATTCTTGAGAGCAAAGTACAACAGAAAGGAACATCCTAATCCGTGAGACAAAAGTTTTGGACTCTCAAATTCTTGAAATATGCCATGAGTATGAAGGCGGGGGTGGTTGAGAATATCAAGATCGTATTGTGAAAGGGTAATTCATCATTCTGGTTCCATAAATGTCGCCGAGTCCTCTGGCGGCACAAATTACTCAAGTGACCAACAAAGACGCCAAAGTGGTAGGCTTCTGGGAAATACAGGAATGGAAATTGGAGCAGCTACAAGACTTGCTAGGGATGAGATTATGCGAGGAAATCAAACAACAGAGAATTAAAGAAAATCACTCAGAAAGAGGGGATGTTGCTACCTTCTGGACTCCAAAGGAAAATGAAAGTTCAGTTTGAGGTCAACATGGAATGTTATATGAGCGAGGGAGCCCTCAGGCCTGATTTAAAGGATATATGGAATCACTTTCTGCCTCCAAAGATTGTTTTATGCGCCTGGCGTGTGTGGCTGAAATGTTTACCACTGAACGAAAATATAAGGTGCGATTTTTGCTACCCTAGATACCAGGAAATGAATGACCACATATTCGCTGGGAGTGAGATAGCGACATGTATTTGGAACAAAACTGCGAATCTCTTCAACATCCCTCCTCAAAACTTGCAAACGTGGAAAGAAAGAATGACTCGTTGGTTTTCTATGCTCGGATGACTTCCTTCAGATAATTCCTGGTGAGAGTTACCTCGACCATCATCACCTGGGCCTTATGGCTGAGAAAATGCAAAGCTCACTTTTAAGATTCTCGTCCCACCATATATCAGCTATGGCGATAGGTTCATTATTTATTATTGAAATTACTAACTCTGTTGGTTTACATTTGTTATTGCAGGTTGCAGATGATAGAATCCTCACCCAACTGAACCTGCAAATCAAAACAAATTGGAAGGAAGATACAAATTGGTAGCTTTGTAACCACCACCGGCAGGATGGAAGAGCTCAATTGTGACGGAAGCTACCTTGAAAACCCCGGGGGTATCTGGTGGTGGAAGAATAGTATGAGAGGCGAATGGAAAGTTCGTGGAAGCTTTCTTTCAATATTTTTGACACAGAACAAATAACAGTATAGAATTTCACGCTATCACGGAAGGCCTCAAGCTTTGCAAAGAACATGGGTAGGCTAAGATAACCATTGAAAATAGATTCGAAGTTTATGATTATTTGGATTTCGCAAAACAGGTGTGAGTCGTGGTATCTTTGGGACTTTTGGGATGAATTCATTTTAACAGCGCCAAGAATTCAACTTGTGGTACAACACCAGTACAAGGAAGTCAATAATATTGATGACTATCCTTCAAAATAAGGATCAGTAGGAAAAATATAGATAATTTTTGTGGTATCGCATTTGGAAAGGGACCCAGTGGAATAATGAGAATGAAAAAATGTAGACTTCCATGTATTAGGCGATGGAGGAGGAGAAAATATTCAAAAATTTTACTTTGTGGATAAAATACTTCTATCTCATTTTGTAGGGGGGACTGATATAGTTGTCAGGTCGGTCTATGGGTCTTAAGGTGCAATTTGGCATTTTACAAAGGAATGTCATTTAATAAAAAATAATCGACACTATTTTGCCGGAAAAGAAAATTTGTGTCAACTCCGAAAATGAAATGTTACATACTGTCTTCTACGAGACTGAGGCCTCCACCATGTAAGCTAAACTTCACCACATGTTACGAATGATTGATGTATTTTAAATTATTTTAGTATTTTCCACAATTTTTTTTTAATTATTTTGATATTTTAAATATTTATTTAGCATTTCAAAGTAATCTTTTATTAATTATAACAGAAAATAAAAAAAATGTCAACAAAAATTATACATTGAAAAGAGTCGGGGCCGTGCAGGATATTTTTAAACCCTACCCCTACCAGGCATCTGCGTCATTTTCGACGATATCCCTCCGTCCTAAGTGTGCAAGTGAGATGTAAAAAAAAAAAATCTAAAGTCCTGACTCCGAGGTCCATGTCCAAGAAAGGCATCGATTGTGGAGAATTGAGTCTACCAGAATCGGCAAATTCTGGGTCCGTTTGTGTGTCCTCTTGGATACCACTTTAAGGGAAAACAGATCCTATTATGGAAAACATTTCCAGTGACTTTACACGAAATCAAAGATTGCTTTGCATCTCCGCCGTGGCCCTCACTCGCAATTATAGAGAGAGGACCCCATAAAAGAATCTTATTTCCATAAAAAGACCTCCAATTGGGTGCATGTCGTGTTACAAGGGGTTAAGGACTGTTTTCAGTCTTGTCTGAATTTAATACTGTCAAGAAAAAAACATAAGAACATGAAAGACTGTTGGGTAATTTACAACATCATAGGTTAAACAGGGGCCGATAGAGGATTTCATAAAAAGGTTTTGTGAAATAATTTAATATAGTTTTATACATACTATTTTCAAACCTGGTTCATCAAGCAAACTTATCATTTAATTTACAGCTTAAATCGATCCGTTCCGATCCAACTTACTCTATTTAAACCCAAAAAATTTGGCCCCCTCCCTACAAATCTTGGCTCCGCCCTTGCTTATCAACATGTTAAACTATTAAATATACAGCGGAAGTATTGGGAAAAATAAATATTTTCCTCAATGACTAATAACCGTGGCATACATCCACTTATATAGAGAAGTGCTACTCAAGGGCAGATTTAAAAAAAAAGATATTACGGGGGCAAAAAAAATATTAGGGTGGCAAAATTTTTTCAAGGGTGGTAAATTAAAAAAAGGGGGATAACAAAATAATTTACGCTCGAGTAATCATGAAAAAATAATAATTTTAGCAGCTCAGACAATAATAATTTTACCACCTCAAATATTTAAGACCCCGCTAGGCTTGGACTTTGGTGTATTTTTAAAAAAATGGTCCATAGAGCCTCGGAGGACAAAGGTTTCAATTTTTACGATTTCAAATTATTTTTTTTAGATCTTTAGGACTCAATTATATATGAGCTTTAGTGCATTTTAAAAAAAAATGGCCCAAATGGTGATAGCCCAGCCTAGCCACCCCCTCCCTCCGCCCTTAGCTATACTACTACTTCTATATATTGCTAATTATAAGGATATTTTATCCCTATTTACAATATGTGAAAATGTCACCACTCCCCTCAAATTGTGCATTAGAGTTCTCACGTCCAATTTGCCAAGTGAGTTGTAGAAATCTCTACTTCCCACTACTATTGTTAGAACATCTCTGAATTGATCCTCAAACATTACATGAGGAAGTTGAATGATCTTCCCCTCTAATTTCCTCTTTATGAAATGACAATCCACCTCTACACATTTTCAGCGATCATCCTGAATAGGTTATCGGATATGGCTATTGCTATTTTACTATCACAAAACAAACTTATCGCCACTTGATGCGAAAACTCCAACTCTTCCATCAGTGTCTTGAGCCAAAGTATTTCACACAACCCTCGTGCTATACCTCGAAATTCTGTCTCAACGCTTGATAAAATATCCATCTTTCACTTCTTACTTCTCTATGTCACAAGGTTCTCTCCTACAAAGGTAAAATAATTGAAGTACACTGAAGACCGACGATCCGACATAATGACTGCCCGATTTGCATAATTGAATCCCTCAATATTAAAGTGATCGTGCTTAGCAAAAAATATTCCTCGACCAAGACATGATTTCAGGTACTAGTGAATTCCTCAATATCCAAGTGATCGTGCTTGGCAAAAAAAAATTCCTCGACCAAAACATGATTTCAGGTACTTAAGTACACGCATGACTGTATCTATATGCTCCTCACTCGGATTATGCATAAACTCACTAATCACACTTACACTGTAAGCTATATCCGACCGTGTATAGATGAACTTTCCCACCAATCTTTGATATCTTACCTCCAGCGGTGGAACCTGATCTGCATATACTCCTAACCTATGATTCTAGACAATCGGTATATCAATAGGTTTGCAATAAAAAAATCCAGCTTCTACTAATAAATCCAGAGTATATTTCCTTTGAGATAAGAAAATACCATGTTTAGATCTCGTCACTTGGAAGTACTTGATACCTTCCAGATTTTTTAGCTCGAATCATTACCAAGTTTCTCCTGAAACTTTTCAATTTCCTCATCATCATCTCTAATGATAGTTATGCATCAACATAGACATTAATTTTAGTAATTCATCCATCCTTCTTTTTTAGAAAAAGTGTATGATCCGAAAGACTCTGAACAAATCCATATGCCTTCATTGCCAAGCTAATCTATCGAACCAGGATCGAGGTGACTGTTTAAGATTATATAGTGCCTTGTGTAACTTGCAAACAACATTGGGTTGTCCTAAAGTCGCAACATACCCAGGTAGAGGTTCCGTGCGGTCCTCTTTTTCTAGATCACATGTAGAAAGCATGTTTTTCACATCAAATTGATGTAAGCATCAGTCCCCGTTCACCGCAATGGATAAAAATAGGATTGTGTTTAATTTTGTTACTGGTGAGAAAATCTCCAAATAATCAACACCATAGAATTGATTATATCCTTTTGCTACGAGACATACTTTATATCTTTCGATACTTCCATCAGCTTTGGGCTTAGTAGTGTACACCCATCTATAGCCGACAACCTTCTTTTATGGTGGTAGTGGCTCAATCGTCCACGTCTTGTTTTTATACCATCTCCTCCTCTATTGTTGTTAGTGTTATGCCCTAAGACTAATCGCGTTGGGTCTCTGTATTGACACTTTAATGTTGTATATATGATTGCAACAATATTTACTAGCTTTATTTATAGCATTCCAAATAGTAAATCCTAACATTGATACCTTATAGCGTATCACAAAGAGATGTGATGATGAGACCATTCCAATTTTTTTATCAATACTAAATATCCCTAATCATAGTATTAGTGGGATAAAACATCATTAATACGAATATGTTTGCATGTTTTAAGTCAATTCATTTTGAAGGAAATAGTTGATCTCATCAATTATAGTGTAGAGACACTTAAACTAGAACATAGATGCATATGGTTGATAAATACATTGGATTGACTCTCATAGAGATCACCATTTTGTCAATGATTGATACTCTAAAGAATAGTAGATGTAATTGATCCTTAAACTTGCAGTCATCATAAAGATCTTGAGTATGTCTGTAACTCTTTGATTCTATTCACAGTTAAACCATAAATGGGTAACAATGAGTAGTCTTGGGAGTAGTTTGAAGAACTGAAGGATTGTGAGTGATCAATAAAGGATTCACCGCTCCTAAAATATTAGCAGAAGATCTCCTTATGGCCACTTGTAAGGAGTCATGGAAGCCTTTACAAAGCATGAGTTTAATTAGAAATAAGTTTTTAATTAGTACTTGATCATGACTTCCGGTACAATAAATCTTATGTATATTAATGAAGATGACAAATAACCTCAATATACAATGTTAGTGATAACAAAGTAAAAGGATATTAATTACACGAGAGTTAGTTCTTGAAAGGATAGTTTACTTCCATGACTATTCTCAATGCTTGAGAGCTATGATATTTTGCTAAAGGTCACGTATGGTCTATGGATTAATGAATTACAAGTGTGTAATTCATTAACCATAATTTGATTATTTTAATTTAAGGTCTGTTGCCAAATTATTGGGAACCTATAGAGTCACACACATTAACATCAAATTCTTAAGAGGTCATTTTGTAATTAAGGCAAAGTATATGGATCAAAATGAAGTTTATTAAATGTCAAGGACTTGTTTGTAATTATGGGGCCACAAATGTAATCAACATAATTTTGTGAGATGTATATTATATACATCAAAACTCTTTTAGTTGGATTTAACTAATATATATTTATACATAGTGAAAAAATCCTACAACTTGTATATATGTGATATATATAGTTGTGACATGTTTTTCTACAATTAGATTACTTGCAAAGATTGCATGGCCAATGAACTTACATGCAATGGTGTAATAATATACAAAGAGATATATATTAGTTACATGGTTTGATTCTACAAAACCTTGACATCTAAACATGAGATGTCCAAAGATCAAGTACATGTAGGGCTAGAATCAAATGTTGATAAACTTTAGGACATCTGTTTGCATCTTAAACTTATGGAAACATCTATAAATACCCTAATACTTTCATATGTGGAAGATTGATATATTTGCAGTCTTAATAAAAGAAATAAAAGGGGTCTTTCTCTACTTTCTCTTTATACCTGAGAGCATAGAGAAAGGGGTAAAAACATCTGCACTTGAGGCATTTTTTTTCTCTTATCTTCTTAAACTTCAAATATGGAGCTAGCAATCCAAAAAGACACATATAAGTTCTACAAAAGGTTGTATAAGCTCTCAAAGGTTGTGGTGGTATGGACTAACATAGAAGGTGGACATTTAAAACCTTGAACAGGAGACTACTTTCATGATCTTGAAGAAGAAACATTCTTGAGGTAAAAATGATTTCTTTCCCCTTTTAGCAAGATCCATGGTAAAAGATTTCTTGACGTTATATTTCATGACATAGAATAGCTTTAATAGATCTTACAATTGCCGGTGTCCACCGAGGATCCTCTAGTGCTTCAACTACACTTGACGGAGTATTCAATGACACCGATAAAATTCTCATTAGCTCAGAAAAATCGACTACTCGCGTATACACGGATGTAAGATACTTTGGTTTCTTCACAAGTACTTCTGAAGAATACCTGTTTGGCGCCTTTTCCTCTTTGCTCGAAATGGAAGTTTACAAACATTTATATTCAGGTGAAATGTGCGCCCATTCACTGTGTAAGTTTGCAGTGGTTGAGTTGGCAGGTTCTAAACAGCCATGAGTTAAGCACAAAATGAATTATTGGCTCACTGGGGAAATGATATAGCGCAATAATATTTTTGCGCGTGTTGAACACGAGGGGGACGAAATGACCAAAATACCCCCATGTTGAACATCGACACGAAATCCAACACCGGGATATTTTGATCATTCCACCCAATTGGTGCATTTTTTGTGCGCTATTATTAGTGCGCTATATCAATTCTGTCACTCAAGTGCCTACTCCTATTTTTGAAGGGTCAGCCTAGGTCGCCCCCAACCCCCACCCCCCACAAAAAAAAAAAAAAAAAAAAAAAAGAGTTGCCGGGTGCAAAGCTTTTTAGAAAATATGCTGCCAGTTTGTTTGCTAGGCAAAAATAAAAGTTAATGCGCCTTCTTAAAATGGATAATTGCTCAGTCATCTGGTGTGAACATATTATTACCCGAATCATACTAATCGCTTGCATTTTTACCAATAAGCATTATTATTCCAACATGGCCAATAGAAGAAATCTAAACCTTTAATCAGGCGGTCCATTTAACTCTGGTGAAAATGAGGCCAACCATTTTTGCCTATAGTAAATAAACACATGAATGAAGGAGTTTGTCATGCAACTGGTAAAGAAAGAGAGATTGAGTTGAGAATTGGAGTGATTCCTGTTTGAAAAACTGGCCTCGTCTATGCAGAATTGGGCAGCCTACAGC
>JAOWBN010190701.1:0-15793 GCA_028565015.1 Pinguicula moranensis | reverse complement strand
AATTGACTTACTATTCCCACTGCATATGCAATGTCTGGTCTAGTATGAGTTAGGTAGATTAGTTTACCAACCAGGTGGTTGTATTTTTTTTTATTTGCTACGGTTGCTCCCTTAACTATTTGTAGTTTTTGGTTCATAATTGCAGGAGTCTCAGCAGGTTTACTATATGCTAGTCCAATCACAGCTAACAGATCCAAAATATATTTCTTTTGGGAAATGAACAAGCCTTTTGTAGTATTTTCTACTTCAATTCCCAAGAAATATTTTAATTCTCCAAGATCTTTCATTTCGAATTCACTGAAGAGATTTATTCGAAGTTATGTAATCTCAGTACTATCGTTTCCTGTGATTACCATGTCATCAACATATTGGATACGTTGTGGATTGTGGACCATGTCATCAACATAAATGATGAGGCATGTGATCAACGCCCCATTTCTTTTTAGAAATGGAGTGTGATCAGAATTGCTCTAATTGTATCCATATTTTTCATTGCTGATGTGAATCGTCTCAACCATGCTCGAGGTATTTTTTTCAATCCATATAATGCTTTCCGAAGTCTACATACCTCCTTCTTTTTGAAGTGATGTGCGAATCCGGGAGATGCTTCCATATATACTTCTTCCTTGATATCCCCATGAAGAAATGCAATTTTTACATCGAACTGATGAAGTTGCCAGTCCAAGTTTGCCGCAATAGAGAAAAGAACTCGGATCGTATCAATTTTGGCAAATGGAGAGAATGTCTCATAATAATCGATGCCATATGCTTGTGTGCATCCTTTTGCTACCAGTCATGCTCTGAACCGCTCTACTGTACCATCAGCTTTGCATTTTATTGGTATATCCACCTACATCCAACTGGATACTTGCCTATAGGGTGTTCACATATGTCCCATGTCTTATTTTTCTCGAGAGCATTCATTTCTAAAGACATAGCTTTCTGTCAACATTCACTTGATTCTGTTTCTTGTAATGTCCTTGGAATTCTTTCAGAATATAATACTGCAAAGAATGCACAATCCCCTTATTTGCTCCCCCTGACCAAGTTAGCCATGGAGTATTTGGAGGCACATGATACATGCTCAGGTTCATACTTCTTCGCAGTAACTCTTCGTGTACTCCTAGGAGGTAATACATAATGTGGTATTGGTTCCTCGTATACTCCTAGGAAGTAATCCAAGGAAGGAACTAATCAGAATTTTGCTAAAAAATTCTCTTGACTCTACATTGATCATAATTTATGCTAACATAAGCAAACGTTTTAGTGCCCCTTCTATTTAAATTTTCTTCTTTGTTCTACTGATTGTTTGGGAAACTCTTTGAGGTATAGGATGAAGACCATGAGATGTTGCTATTCATACTTTACTGGAACACAAGCAGATCCTCATTCACATAATGCAGACAGTTTGCCACTTAGACTCCTCAAATTCAAGGAAATGAAGGAGCTTATATGAATTTATGCTAAAAAGTCCTCTTGACTCTACATTGTTCCTCTACCTCTCTGCGAAAACTCTTTCAGACAATTGGCTTTAAACTCGACAAACTCATGAACATGCAAGGAAAGAAATAACAAAATCCAAAGGCTGAGGAAAGTTCACAAGCTGATGGCCATCTCATAGGAAGAGTTATAGCTAATCTTTGACCGTGATCTTATATAGTAGCTCACTTATTTATCAACCCTCCATTCAATACAGGGATAACTCTTCAAACATAATCGAGCTATGTACCAATATCCTCATAAAAAGGGGAATTGATAAGTTGATAGTTATGATGTTATGTTTGCTGAAAAGCAAACAATGACGATGAACTGACTGCTGAGATGCTTTGTGAATTACTATGAAGCTAGAAGAGTAATGTACCAGATCACACTATGCTATACTGGAGGGGTGGTAAGGAGGTGGATACAGATATAAAGACCACTCTCAAAGATTCATGCTTTAGTAGTTCTCCTACTAGACTTGGCAAATTAGGTCTTGTAAATATTTTGTATTTCCTTTCTTCATTCTGTACAAATCTTATTATTAGTATTAACAGATATTAGCTTATCAAAAAAAAGGAAGAATATTTGAGAGAGGAAAAGTGAGACTTGAGTTGTGGCTTTGTGTCTGCAGACTAGAGGTTTTCTCTGTCTCCTTTGTATCAAGAGAATTTGTTCTTAGAGAATTGATTTTCCTTCTCCTTGTTGAAGTAGGCTTTAAGGTCAAACCACGTTAAATCTTGTGTGTTATTTTCTTTTTTGCTTCATATGATCTATATTGATTCACCCCCAACAAGTGGCATCGGAGCCTGGTTCGTTATTGAAGCTATATACAGATTTAAAAGAGAAAAAAATTGCAAAACCTCTATCCCGCATTTGTTCGTCGCCGCTGTTTAACCGATCAATTTTCGCTTCCAAATAGAAAATTGAGGGAATCATTGTAAAGCCCATTTCTGGTAGAACAAAACACTAAGGTTTAAGAGATTAATTGTCATTGAAGGCTAGCCAATTTTTTTGTCGAACGTTTGGTACAAACCTTAGTGCTGCTGCAGCTTTCCCGAACAATTCCCGTTGATTCTGAAGATCGATTTTGAAATTGAATATGTGAAGCTTGTTCAGTGAGGAACAAAGCCCAGTGGGTGCCATTGTCCAGTTTGTGTTGGAAAGTGTCCGATTTGGCCGTCAAAATTTCTGCAAGTGAGTGGGGAGATAGGTGTGTTTTTCTGTTCGGATTTTTTTGTAGTTTTCAGCGAAGTGTTTTTGGCAAGATTTGAAGAGTTAAAACGATCCTGTTTGTTTTTGTGATTTTTCTGGTCAGATTTATATTTTTCAGCGCATGAATAGTATTTGCAGCATGAATAGTACTTCTAGCGTGAATAGTTTTTTTTTTTGAGAAAACAAAAACAACTGTGAGGTAAAGGATTTGGAGGTTTCTTAACTGTCTAAGAGAAAGTTGTTGGGTTTATTTTGCTATGGCGTTGAAAGCTGAGATTGCGAAATATGAGCCCAACATGAGTTTCAATATGTGGCAAGTCAAGATGAAGGCGCTCTTGACGCAGAGTAGTTTACACAAGGCTATTTTTGGTAAGGCCAAGAAGGCTGCTGACTTGGATGAGAATAAGTGGATAGAAATCATTGGCAATGCTTTTTTTACTATTTAGTTGTGCTTATTTGATGAGGTATTGCGTGAAGTTCTTGATTAGAAGACCACCATTGACCTGTGGAATAAGCTAGAAACTTTGTATATTACAAAGATACTTATTTCGAAGTTGGTTGCCAAGCATCATTTTTCCCCTTAGCATGAAAGAAGGTACATCAATACGGTTTTGGATTTGACTAATATGAAAGTCAAGTATGAAGATGAGGACCAAGCACTGATGTTGCTTAGGTCGTTGACTCCATCATTCAAGCAAGTACGTGAGACTCTTATCTAAATAAGTCTCTGAAGTTGGATGATGTTAAAGCAGCTCTGTGTTCAAAAGAATTGTTTGATAAGAACTTTCTAAAGACCATGATAATGAGGTATTAGCTGTTAGAGGAAGATCTTCTGAGAGGAAATATAATGGTAATCATTCGAGATCCAAGTCGAGGAAAGGAGGTCGAAGTTGTTGGAACTGTGGAAAAAAATTAGAGCCCAATGTCGTTTCCCCCAGAACAAGAACAGAGATAGTGATGATAAGACTGTCGATGACATCAACTATGTTGTAAGTGAAGACTGTGGAGATCTTTATGATGTGAGTAAAGATAGTACGAAGTGTAACCAAGAATGGATTCTAGATTCTGCATGCCCATTTCATATGTGTCTCCATAGAGAGTGGTTTTCCTCATTTAAACCAGTTAACAGAGGATTTATGATGTTGGGTGGTAAGCAACCTTGCAAAGTTATTGGAGTTAGTACTATCAAGATCATGATGGCATGATCAGGACATTGACTAATGTTAGGTATATTCTTGGTATTGGTATGAATCTCATTTCTCTGCCTGTTTTGGATAGCTATGGCCACAAGTATGTTGGCGGAGATGGTGTCTTGAAGGTTTTGAAGGGTGTTTTGGTTGTGATGAAGGCTGATAAAATTGGTAGGGCCTATGTGTTGAAGGGATCTACCATGAAGAATCAGTTATTGTTCCAAAATCGATGTATTCCTCTGGCTACAAAAGTGAATGTGGAAAGAGATGGGTAGTGAAGAGATCTTTTTTTGTTGAGAGATGTTCGCCTAACGTGGAGACCTGTGATAGTGTTTTGAGTAAACACAAGAAAGTGAGCTTTTGTTCCGTGGTTGAAGAAAGTATGAGTACTTCTATTGCTTTGAAGCCTGTTGGTTCTACTGGTGAGATGATGAAGTTATCTTCTATTGGCAATTTCAAGCTTGACTTAAACTTGATTGAAACCCATCATTGAGGTGTACCTGAAGAGGGTGCATAGCGAAGGAGAAGAAAATCAAGTTTGTTTCAAATTAGATAGAATTCAAGTCAATGGGGTTATTTTTAGGATGTTTATTTGTATAAAAATCCTATAGTGACTTGAATTATTAGTCCTTAAAGAATTCTAATTATATTAAAATTTCTTCCTATAAATATATGTTTTATTAACCATTAGGGTTAAGGGAGAATATTTGAAAGAAAAGTGAGACTGAGTTGTGGATCTGTGCGGACTTGAGGTTTTCTGTGTCTCCTTCGTATGACGGGATTGTTCTTAGTGATTGATTCACCTTCTCCTTGTGGAAGTAGACTTTAAGGCCAAACCACGTTAAATCTTGTGTATTATTTTCTTTTCGCTTCATACGATCTATATTGATTCACCCTCAACAAATTTTAATCTTGATTGGAACCCAACAAACTTACGAACATTATATTTGCTTGTTGACGTTGAAAAGTTTGTGGCGAAAGAGTGGAATGACTTGAGAGTTAGGGGGAGAAAAGGGGTTCATTTCAAAGGTGAAACTGAAGGGCTTCAAGGAGAAATTAAAGAAATGGATTGTGAAGTGTTTGGCGATATAAACACAAGCATTAAAGGGGGCACAAAACGATTAGAAGATTTGGATTTACATACTGAATGTGGCACTCTAAATGTTGAGGAAAAAAAACAGAAAGAAGAGTTGGAGTTCCTTACAGATGCTATTAAAGAGGAGAAACTCGCTGAATTTTCAAAAAAGCCAAGTACAATGGTTAAAAGATGGAGACAAAATACGGGCTACTTCCATGTTGCAATAAAAAAAAGACAAGTCAACAAGATTCGAGGATTACATATTGGAGGGATATGGTATGAAGGTGCGCAAGAAGTGAAAAGAGCAATTATGGACTATTTTACCACTCATTTCGCAAAGCAAAACAAACCATGAATTAGTTTTACAAGGGCATGGCCAAGAACTGTCAACTCCCTTGACAATGAAATGCTTATTTGGCCTTTTGATGAGGAAGTTTGCAGTTGCAATGGCTCCAAGGGTCCATGACTGGATGTCATTAATTTCCACTTTGTTCAAAAGCATTGGAATACTATGAAGAATGAATTTGTGGAATCCATACAAGAGTTATATGCTAATGGTAAGTTGGCACTCGAAAAATCAAATTCGTTGAGGTTAGAAGACTTCAGACCAATTTCCTTGATTGATGTGCCTACAAAGTTTAGTCTAAATTATTAGCTCGGAGATAGAGACTTGTGATGGATAAACTCGTCAGCTTAAATCAAACCTGTTTCTTCAAGGGGCAACAAATCTTAGATGGGGTGTTAGCGACTATTGAGTTGATCGAATTTGAAAAGAAGGATAACTTTGGAGTGTTTCCTTCTCAAGGTTGATTTTGAGAAGGTTTTCGATACAATAGATTGGGAATATTATTGGAGGTGATGAAGTTTATGGGGTTCAATGGTACTGATGCTCTTGGATTGAAAAATGTATAACCTCGGCGTTCGTTTTGGTATTAGTAAACTGTAGCTCTACCGTATTCAAGTTGGGAAGAGGGATCTGACAAGGAGACCCTTTATCCCCTTTGTTATTTGTGATAGTGACAGCAGATCTTGGAGTACTTATTCAAAATGCTTAATTCCAAGGTTTATTACAAGGAATCTCGGTGAGGGCAAAATATGCAACTCATCCACATTCAATATGCAGATGACACATTATTTTTGGGGTTGACAAATTCCTTGGAAATCCGCACTTATAAATGTATTCTCCAAATATTTGAATTGATGTCGGGCCTTAAGGTGAACTATGGAGAGACTAAGTTATATGGTATTAACATTGATGATCACGTTGCATCTTTCTCTAGTATATTAAACTGTCAATTGAAAGAGCTTCCATTTTCTTATTTTGGATCTGTGTCAACACTAGACGAAATCGAAGCTATTTGATCAAGGCTAAGTAATTGGGAGAACAACTGTATTTCTTTTGGTAGGAGATCACCCTCATTGCTTCTGTCCTTGGGAGTTTGCCTGTTTATTATCTCTATTTATAAAGCACCTCAACGTCTGTATGATCAAATTATTAGTTTGCAAACTTGGTTCTTGTATGTGTGGTGGTGGGTGGTGGGTGGTGTGGTGAATGAGAGGGGGTAAAAAAGTGTTTCGGTTGCTTGGGCAAAGTTATGTATGCCTCAAGGGGAAGGTGGCTTATGGTTCATAAATCTAAAATCATTCAATGAGACATTTCATGGTAAATGGTCGTGGAGATTGAGGGTGGGAGATGATGGAATATGGATACAAATTATAGAGGCTCGTTAACATTTCGAGAATAGTACTTCGGTCAAGTGAGCTTTTCAAGACTACCGTGGGCATTGTTCGATATGATGGGAGTGATTTTTTGAAACTCTTGTGTCAAGCAAGTTGGTTAATAAACAATATGCCAAGAAGGATTGGAGATGGAGTAAATGTGAGATTTTGGATGGACTTATGGGTCGGAACATCTACATTTACAAACTTATTTCCACAATTATTTATAATTGCGGAGGATAAGTATATTTTCGTTCTACAAAAGTGGTGTATGGAGAGTCAAACTTAGAAGTGGATATGGGGGAGACCTATGTTTATATGAGAACAGGTGACTTTCATAGCATTTCTATCTCTATTTCATGACCTACATGTGGAGCTGCAAGACAAGCCAGATACATGGCAGTGAAAACTTGATCCTAGTGGAGTTTACATGGTAAGTAGTGCATACCAGAAAATAACATCATCAAAGAGCCCTGTCTTGCCACTCGTGGTCAGATCCTGGCTGCTATTCCCCATGTGCACCGCCGCGCCATCCGTCGCGGCCGCTTTCCACCGTCCGAGTCCGATGCACCCCTCCTTCGACGCGTTCCATCTGTCAACTGTGCTGTCGTGTCACATTGTTTGAGGATATTTTTGGTCTCCTCGAGGTTAACACATGGCTCGAGGAATCGTTCCTCGAGCTGCAATAAAAAAAGGGGCCTAAAATTGGGCCTGTATTCTGTATTGAACTACTGTAGGGCATATGGGTTTTGTAAGCCCATGCCCTTTATATTTATGTAATTTGGACTATTATGGCCATTTTTAAAATTTAAAACATATACTTAAAAAAAAAAAATTATCATCAAAGAGCTATTGGAGACCAAGACCGCCATCACTTGAGAGATTGGATGCTGAGACATTTCTCTTTGCAAACAATTTAGATTTTAAATTTGTATACATGAAGAGGTTGTAAATACTTGTAATTTATGCATAATTTGTGCATGTTATGGTTAAAAGGAAATTATTTTGTCGACCAAAAAAAAAGATCATTTAGTAAAACATAAAAAAATAAACATGTTAAAAAGATTTTATACATTATTTGTATTGGGCCAACACGAAAAATGGAGGCCCAAGGGTAGCAAAGATGAGCTTTTTTTCCCCAAATAAAAAATGCATTAATCATAATCATTAGTACTAATAATAATATCCGTGAAGGCTGCCCAAAGGCAGTGTCGAAGAACTGCATCGCTGGCCGCTATACAGAACATTGAATTTCAGTGTGCAGAGAACCCAAAATTTGTAAGAACCCAAAATTACATAATTCAGTTGCCAGAGCGAATCAGAGAAGTCCAGGAATTTTATACTGATCACTGTTCCAGCTTCAAAAATGGTCCTCCATTGTACTCTCTTCCAGAGTGGACCATCGTCCTTTGTGATCCGAATTCCAATGTAACAAAAGTAAGTTGCTCTGTTTCTGACTTCTCTATGTGAAGATGAAGTGTTCATAATTGATTGGGTTTGTGTTTATGGAATAAAATACATAAACATGTTTATTTTAAGGCTGTTCAGATTCATACCTGTTTGGGACTCATCTTATGAGCTTCGTTTGGCTTTGAAGGCAAGGTGTTTGTTAAAAGTTTCATATGACCGAAAGGATTGGCGCAGATGAGTAGCTAATTCAGAATATGATTTAGTTGTTAGCATAACCTATACGACTAACTGAAATTTCCAGCAAGCAACGAAATTTAGCTGGTTACAACTGCCTCTTAGGCCAGCTAATTCCGAGAAACCTTTTAGAAGGAAAGGTTGAGAACTAGAATCATCAACACCTTAACTACAAAAGCCAATCCATTGACCCAACACACTGATGATGCAGAAGAAGTCATTGAGGTTTGATCATGCTTCAAGTTTCCATTATCCATCTTTGGATCAAGATGAGTCTTGTATTTCATGACATTGACATCTTCTCTGCATAGTTTCACGCCGAATGGAGCATAAGTCGTATGTATCGATCCCATTTTATAACAAAGATTCGGATTTCCCCATGCCCCGAAACGCCTCCCAAGTTTCCCATAAAACCATTCAGAGAATTTGAGTTCTCCTGTTAAATTGTTGCCGTGAATATAGATTGCACTAACATTTGGCAAATTCCCAAGTTTTGTAGGAATATCCCCAATGAGCTCGTTGTCACTCAGACCCAGGAATCGCAACGCCTTCAGCTCGCCGATGGAGCCAGGAATGCCACCTGCCAGGCTCATATTTGACAGGTCCAAGGCAGTCAGGCTCATCAGATTCTGCCATTGGAGGCTCATAATGTCTCCGCCTGTGGGATTGTTTGAGAGGATTAGTTCTTGCAAGGAGACCAGTTGTTCAAGTGATTTTGATAATCCACCGGATAATCTGTTGTTACTCATGTCCAAAAGTGTTAAGCTTTTTAACTTCCCAAGCTCATCAGGGATGACTCCCTCCAACTGATTGTTGCTTAAGTCAAGCTTAAGCAGTGATATTAGCCCTCCAAGAACCGGAGGCAGTGACCCAGAGAGTGCATTTCTGCTAATATCAAGTATCAGAAGCTGAGTCAGTCCACCTAAACCATCCGGGATTCTGCCCGTGAAAGAGTTTCCAGCAAGATTTAAGCGTCTCAAGTTTGTCAAATTGCCAAGATTTTTTGGCAGTTCACCGGTTAGTCCATTCTCCATCAGCACCAAAGACTGCAGATTTCTTAACCCCTCAAACGCTACTGGAATCTCTCCGGTGAGGCCGTAATTTGATCGGAACTCCAGTGACTCTAACCTCTCTGCCAGAAGTTCCCATTTCTGAGTAGGAATGGAGACTGGGTTCTCTAGTGAAGTAAAGCAATTGAAGAATGAAAGTGATCTGAGGTGCCTCAGTGCAAACAAATGCTGGCTAAATTCTACATTTTGAGCACAAGTGAGTGAGTTGTCATGAACAGGTCCAATGCTCAGATCCGTAGCATACCAGAATCCATTGAACAAGTCACAAGAAACACCCTGCACATGAATAGAAAGATTGATGTGAAAATTCTTTCCTGTTGGAAGTGAAAAGAAATATAAAGCAAAGCTGGAAATGGTCAGAGGAATCGCCACGCAAAGTGAGCTGCTTGATGAAGTAGCCTGCCCAAAAATGAGTAAGGACAAAAGTTATTGTTAAAAGGGTATCCATTTTTCTTCACAGTTTTGGTCTAAAATATACAAAATGCCTTATCCCCTGCTTCTTCCTTCTAAATTCTCTGATTCGGATGTGATTGAAATCCCCTAAAAGTGGCATTATATGTAAACCAAAGAAGGGGCATACACGTCTAATCTAACTCAAGAAAAAAAAAAGGATGTAATATAAAAACAAAAGAAGCACAGATTTATTTTATCTATGTATTACCTGAATCGGAGTCCAACCACAAGGATCTGGATACAGATCTGAACCATTCCACCATTTTCCGACAAAACTTTGAATAGCAGAATACAGGGCCTCTTTCTCTGTTTTCTTCATTGGTGCCCCTGAGTCTTCATCTTCTCCATTGCATGAACCACTCAAACAGATGATGCAAAGAACAAAAATGGAAAAGCTCAAACAATTGAGACTTTTCATAGTTGTTCCAAGTCCAGATGGGGCTTGAAGTCAAAACAAGAGGAAAACAGAGGTTTATCCTTGTAAGCAAAACCAACCTGTTTGGTTTGAATGAAATGCGTCTACTGGAAAAAAAAGGTGCCAAAAATGTAAAGATGAGGTGGATATGCTATTTTTTTCTGCGACGAATTTGACATGCAAATGCAAGTAACCCAAAGATCGGCACCAAATGCACGAGTTAGAAGGCTCTTTCTTCAAGTGTTTATAGAAAGGCTGAGGTATTAAATGGACTGAGCAGACAGTAGACTGTACCGTGCAGTTGCAGAGTGATCAGAAAGGTGGATTTCTTTGCAGGCAGCTAAAAGGCTACAACACAACACCGTCATACAGTGCAAAAAGAGGATAAAAAGCAATTACGGCAAGCCAAAACAGTAGGATCCATAAAAACTGACGAAGAGAAGCTGAAGCCTTTTTCAATGAAGGACTCCAGAGGATAAAACCATCTCCATGAAAACGATATCATCGTGATCATTACAAGATAAAAAATATTGAATCTTTACTTCTTCTTCCCCTTTTAAGCAGTTGGTGAAGAAGAAATTTATGGTTCTGGCTGATCCTAGTCCTTGGTAGAGTGATGGAGTTGAGTTGGGGGGACCATCCTGCCCAAGAGAAAAGTGAACGTGGGCATCTAAATGCATGCAAGACAAAGGTAGTTTTTGTCTCTAGGTTGCTTGTTATCACCTTTTGGGCTGTTGGGTTTAAAACAGACTGCTGTAATAACAGAGAGAGAGAGAGAAGACAAAGGAATGGGCATGAACATGGGAAGAGGAAGAAGCTTGGGAATTTGGACAACACTTTTTTCCGGTTAATTATGGGTCGAGAGTAAATAATGTCATTATGGTGCCTAAGTAAAGTCAATTGTCAATACACAAGGCAGGACACCCTAAAACCCTATGAAACCCACAAACCAAAAAATCAACAACAACAACGATTGACGATGGGTCTTCGTCTTCATTAAGTTTTATCATTACATTTTGGCACACACCCATGTGGGTTTGTGTGTGTGTGTGTGTGAGTGTTATGTGGTTGATACTAGATGGGACCAAGAGAGGGAGGAAGAGGGTTGTTTATGTGTAGTGTAGTGTAATGGGTGGCAGTTAATACTTAATGAATGAAAGTTGGAAGCTTTTGGTGTGTGTCTGTGTTGTACGTTTGTGAGGGACCAACAAATCTGAGGCTTTGAAGAACGATTCAAAGGAGGGCCATCATACAATCATAGCCCACTCTACGGAACAACTCGCCAGACCTAACAAAGATGATTCGTCATTGTCTCCCATTTGTCCCATTTTACATAACCATCTTATAATCGGAATTCTTTGCATTTGATTTCACTGGACCTCTTCAGTTTTTTTTAATTTTATTTTAATCTCTTTATCTTCTTGGTGGTCTCGTTTGTGAAAACTGGATCAAACCAAGGTCCAAGAGCTGAAGGTCCTCTCACTGCCATTGATTAGGATCAATTAATTGGCACCGGTATGAATAGGCCTATAGACTTTGGACCAGAGTAATATTCACCAACCGTGGAAAGTAATCAGTGTGGCATAATGGATGTGGTTTTGTTTTTGAAAATTCAAAATTTACAGTGTAGCAATCCTCAATGCAAACTGGTAAAGGAAGATGAATTATAAGAGTTGTTGCAGCGTTAAGAATAAGTGAAACTTATTATCCTAAGGAGTCGTTTAGAGTAGGAGTAGCTAAAATATGGGATTTTCTTCAATAAATTGCTTAATACAATTTTAATTTTTTTTTTTATAGTTAAATGGTTTAAATAAAAAGCCAAATGACCAAAATACAGATGGGTTGGGCCTACAAGACTAAGCTAAGTTTAAGTATTCCAGTCTTGCACTGGAAATTCAGATTTTGGGCCTAATAGCCCAAACAGATTTGCCCTAATTACAGAGATTTCAAGAAAATGAGCCCATATCGGGGTCTGCATGCAGATTCCTCGAGAAAAGGAGCACGGGAGCGTGACGGAGAGAGAGCGGGGCGCGACAGAGGAGATCTGAGGTATGACGGAGGAGCATCAGAAAGCACCGGAGGAGCACCGGAAAGCGATGGAGGAGCACCGGAAAGCGACAGAGGAGCACGGGTGCTCGACAGAGGAGCGCCGGAGCGCGTCAGGGTGACACCAGGGTGCGAAAGAGATATACAGGTACACCAATTTAAATGATCTTGATCAAATTGAGGAAACTGTACGTGACAAAACTGATCTCCATTGTAAATGGAGTTGAAAGAGTCATCATTAATAATTCTTTTAACTTTGTACTAATAATGAACTAGATCATTATAAAGCAACTAACCTCTCTGCAAAGGAATTTCTTCTGGAGTAACTCCTCAGCTAGGAGGAAGTTATGCTTAACTTCCTGGACAAAGATCTCCACTTTTGTGCCTAATGGAGGCCTAGGAGCACGTAGCCTATCAGCCTTCAATCATGCCATGCTTGGAAAATGGGGATTCCAGATGCTCAATGGCACCCCCTCTCTACTATCTGCAATCATAAACTCAAAGTATGGTAGTGCTTCTCATGTCCATCTGGCTGATCACAAAGCCCTCTCCCCCTGGACACCTCCTTTGTTATTGCGGTGGGTAGGCCAAGGGACAATCATTATGGTTCTGAATGGTGGTTACAGATCCAAGATACTCTCAATAGCAACTGGTTTAAGGAGAATGTATTCTTAAAGCTGGGAAATGGCATACGCATTCACTTCTAGACTGACAAGTGGTTGAGCAACATTCTTCTTGCAAGTAGGTACCCCAGACTTTACAGGAAAGAGCAGTGCAAAAGTATCAGTGTTGCTGATGCAGGACAATGGATTAATGATGTCTGGATCTGGCGCTAGAGGTGGAGCAGGGCCATTTTGGACTCTGAGCAAGCAGACCTGGCAGAATTGGCACATGATCTACAAGCCATCTTTCCCAATCCTTTCACTGAGGATAAATATGTCTTCAGGCTCAATGGGGATGGAGTTTACACTGTCAGGGAGGCCTATAGTACAATTTTATCAGGTATGCAACATACTTTCCCAAGCTCACATCTTTCACTTACCAAAATTATTTGGCACAATTTTGGACCGAAAAAAAATATGCATCATTGCTTGGAAGCTAATCCAAAATGCAGTACCTACAAAAGCCTCCCTACAGAGGACGAACATCATAGAGGCAGAGATGGAGATTTCCTATCCATTGTGCTGGTCTGCAGACGAGACAATTACTCATCTATTTCCTGAATGCACCCTCTCTGTTAAGCTCTGGTAGGCCATCTCCTCTTGGTTATCCTTACCTCTATTAACTGCTAGCCTTAATGATCTGGTCGTCCCATCCTTGATGGACCACTCTGAGAGTGTCCCCCAAGGTGTGAACCGGCCTGCCTGGAATTCTTTCTGGCTGTGTCTCGTTTGGTCTATCTGGAAGGAAAGGAACAAAACCCATTTTACTTCATCTTCCTCTCATCCTTCTACTCTACTCTTTGGTATACAACGTGAAACATGGCAATGGGTACGAGCTAAAAGGCTTTCAAAGTTTCCATTTAGTCTGACAGATTGGCTAATGCATCCATTGACATGTCTACATTTTCCATCTTAATTGCTAACTCACTATCTCAGTTATAATCCCCAAGCAAAATGAAGGCCTTTCAGAGGTTGAACCTTACCTCCGTTGTTGTGTTGTATGACTCTTGTGCTACAGGTTAGGTGCAGATAAACTTCGACACTGAGATGAGCATCAATCAGCCACTCAATTTCAATGAAGTTGTGCTCTTCAGGGAGTGCTCTAAACCTTCATATGAGTCTTGACTGCTAGTGCTTTGTATCATATTGTATACTCATTCTGGTATATGTTAGGTGCCAACAACGGGATTACAACCCCCTCAGAAGCTTTCTGCATGGTCGGGTTGATCCCCACAGGGTGTTGTAGTGAATTACCAGGAAGTTTCTGCAGATTAGTCTAATTGCAAGAAGGCATCACTTTAAGAATTTTAACAGGAAGCCCTCTCAACCCTACTTAGACCTTATGATATTGTCTCCTTTTCTTTCTCCTACGTTTTCATTGAGGTACAGGTTAGGAGCCAGATGACACTTTCACCTGAACTTCTATTTACGCCATGGTGACGCATGCTGCTGATGGTATCCATAAACGATTTGCTTCGCATGAAACACCAGAATGAGATCAATGGATGGCCAATCCTCTCTTCATTGAGAGTGTAGCTCAAACTACAGAGGTGCTTTGCTGATTGATCCTAAAAGGCACAGTAAGTCCTCAGTGTCGATCTGAAATGAACGATGATGCTAAACTTGACCATGAATGCGGCCTCATTCTACGTATCACATGAGAGATAAATATGAAGATATCATGTGGTTAGAGGATTAATCCAGTGGCCATAACATACAGGTGTCGGTAACCTGAGGCTAGCCTTGCATATAAGGAATGCAATGCAAGGAGTTGGCTAGTCGGCCACTGTAGACCACGACAAAAGCCAATTGGTCAGGAGCGTGATAGTTGGTATCTGTAAATACTCTGTATCTACTTTTGTATATATCAAATTTAGCCTTCCCAAAAAAAATGGACTAGATCAAAATAACTATTAAATTTTAGTGTTTCTTTTAGTGGAATTGTTAGAAATCAATGCATTAAATGATGCACTATATATTGAGTTGCACGAAAATAACTTCTTTGTATAATTACAAGGGTAAGACTGTGTATATCAAAACCCAACCTTGTTTGAAATATACTGTGTATGTTGTTGTTGTACCTGACAAACTTGATAACCAGAGAAAAAAAGGATCACCCCGTGTTTAAGAATCCTTTATTTCCTTGAGAATAAATATTACGCACATCTTATACCTATGAAGTATTTCCTCATGGTGGAGGCAAGGGGGGACCTGCGTCCTCCAAGATTTTAAAAATAATTAATATACATGCAATTTTTTTTCAGTTTAGTCTCCTTATAATATTCAAACTATATTTATTTTGCTTTAATATATAAGGTTCACTTAGATTTGTTGGTGAAGTATAAAATTTTATTAAAAAGTTCAATCCCTGTTTGCGTTTTATTAATTCTTTTAGAAACCAGAAGAATAAAAATGCTAACCACTATATCAATGGCGGACGCAAGGGGGAGCCGGGGGGTCCTGGCCCTCCCTGCGTCTGTGGGTACCCCCAGGTGGGTTGGGGGCAGGAATTTTTATTTTTTTATTTTATTTTATTTATTTAATTTAGGTTTTTTTTTAATTGAGTATTTTTTAAGTTTTTTTATGACATCTTTCAACGATAATGTCGGAATTTTTTATTTAGAGTTTTCTTTTGAATCGGATTTCTATTTAGTTATTATTAACTCGATTCTCTTTTATAAATTCATTTATAGATTTTTCATTTTGTTTAATATATATTCTCTGCTCGTGTAAATTTATTCTGAGAAATATTTATATAAATAAATTAAGTAGTATTAATAAATTAGATAGTATAAACAAACTAGGTAGCTTTTATTTTTTTT
>JAOWBN010190690.1:0-15793 GCA_028565015.1 Pinguicula moranensis | reverse complement strand
AATTCGATCCTTGGGTTTTTGAACCACCAATCATTGGTATTGGGTTTAGTCACATTGTTGGCTAGGTTCATATCATTGTCCCCCCTTGAAAATACAACAAAATGGAATAACCTTATATGTGATATTGCTGGTAAAATTAGCTTTAAGACCAAACGCGGAATTAGTTTACAAATTATGTAACCAAAAAAGTCCATATGTATCACCATATATGGTGAAACAACAAGGAAATCATTCTTGCCATCACATATGAAAGCTCTTAAATTTTATAACATCAACACCATTCCATATGTCATCAGAATCTCAAAAAACCACTTCTGATCAACGCCTTCACCTAGTATCAAAGTTTAGTATCATACACAGTACCAAAAATCAACCTGCTATGCTGCCTACTTCAAAATGCTGCGAAATACTAAAACAAGTACCCAAAATCAACATGCTTTCATAGTTTTGCGCAACACAATGAACAACCAAATTTTAAGCTAGTCCAACTTCCCTTTGCAGAAGAGTTTTATGCGTTCATCCCTCCTGGATGCATCTGAAGTGGTCTAATAGTAATATTGAACTTCATGTCTGAGAAGATGATCAATAAGACGTAACTTGGTGGTCAATTATAGCTCATCATACTCCTGCAGCTGCTGCCTCAGCTTCATTGTCTTCTCCAACTTTGACTATTCAAGATCCATGTAATTTTGTTTCACAAATAGAAGCGTTGCTTTTTCAAAAGTAATGTCCATCTTGGAGAGTGTATTTTTAGACTTGGTGGTTATGCCTACGTTGCTAGTGGCGATTGGTTCCTTGCGCTTCCCCCGGCTACTTTTAGTTTACAACTGCTCAGTTCTGTCATCAACATTTGTAGCCGGCGGGTTGGCTGAGTCGTCTATCATTTCTTCAAATTCATCTACTGTTTCGTAGACTTCAGTGGTGGCTTTGTTAATTTCCCTTTTCGCCATTAAATGGACTCTAGCACCTGAACCCATAGACCTGTACTGCCTAAACAACTCACACCATAGGTCATAGTAAGGGAAGGTCTTCCCTCAAAGAGACGAGTACTTACTGTTCACCTAAAAATGATAAAAAAACAAAAACAAATGATAAGAAAGTAAATCATAAGAAAACAAATAATAAGAAAGAAAATGAATACCGGAGCATATTCCTTCTACATTTCTTCCAAGTCCACAACAACAGCATGCGTACCTGAATCTATTGAAACTCCACTAAGCTTTGTGAATTCATTTAAACGCCGGTACTACTTACCCCAACTATGAATTTTATTCAACACGTTCTTTGCAGTAATGGTACTCCCTACAACCAAAGATTTGATTTTACGGGTGTCTTTAAGATGCGTTCCCATCTTCTAGCCTTGACCAACCTTCCAACCCTCAAGTGAAAGCTCCTTTAGAACATTCAACAAAGCCATCTCCTCATCTAGTGATAGGTACAACCCCTTGCTGATCGGCTCGATTGTAGGCCCAACCTTTACCTTCTTCAGTTTTGGTTCTGGGGAACTCCCATGTTTCCTGGACTTAGTAGAGGTTGGTGTCAGTTCTTCTGCCCTCCTGGATGTCACCTCATCTATGTCGTTCACATGGCTCGCTGCATCCATTGTCAAGACCCTACAAAGACAAGCTGAACAAATAAAATGTACAAAGCACAAATGGTTTCGAGTCACTTGTTCAAATAAATATCAAAAGCAATTGTCAAAGTACTAATCATTAATCAAATATAATCAAATGTTCAAACAAACATGATCAAACAAAGTACAATTTGAAATGCAAACTAAGAATCATCAAGGACTCGGTAACGTGAAGGCGCAACATATGCATCCAATAGTCTGACAGCTATGTTGTCTCGAAACTGGTTCCACCATGTCGAGTAATTGGGTGCTACAACTTGATCCTCTACATCAGCTTTTGTATCTTGTCTACGCTCCTTGAGTCTGGCCGCGCGTGCAACTGAAGGTTCTAATAATGGATCAGATGGGGTTACGTAGATCACAAAGTTGTGGAGTAGACCACTTGTTAGAATTATGTCCCATTGTGAGTTAATATGGAAGAATGTAGGTCACCTTAAAACGATGAATTGCTTCTTTCAAATACCAAATGTCTTTTCTATCACATTGCAGGCTGTTGAGTGATGGATGTTGAACAACTCTTTCTAGTTTTTTGGCCTTCTATTACCAGTATCCCATTCTTGAGGATGATATCTTGTTTGCCTATACGGCGTGAGCAACCCCTCGGCATTCATATATCCACTATCGTAAAGAAATATATTCCTACAAAAATCATACGCAACAATATATTAGCTTATAATATTTGAAACTAATACCTTAAATTTATATATAATGAATTGAACATACCAGTTTGTACCCTAAGGCCACTTGGACGGGTTAGTCCGTCCCTCAAAACACGACTATATACATCTGATCCCTCCCAACCAGCTAGCATGTAGATAAATCGTCCACGTGTGTCACACACTCCAAGGACATTTGTTGCCAAATGCCATTTTCTTGTTCGGTAACGTGGTCGATCTTCTGCATGAATATGTATTGGTATGTAGGTACCATCCAACGCACCCACACATCCCTAAAAAGAGGCCAAATATTAATGAAGATCAAATACGATACTCTTCAAAGGTCCATTACTTAACAAAAAACTTAATGCACGTATGTGGAAGCATTTTCATTGCCTATCGACGCATGTATCGTCGATTGGGACTAGTTGTACAAGTAGTCTACCATGCAATTTGAGGACATCACATAGAACTTGGTGAAATGCTTGACTGATTGTTTGACCACTACACTGAAAATCAGTTTGTAATACTCTATTTTTTGGTGGTGAGCGACGGTGCGCAGGATCAACAACGGACACGTACTGATAGTCCTTAAGACCGCATTAATCCTGAGATTCGACAAATCTCGGAGAAGGCCTAGTGTGACATCCACAAGTCTTTGAAGCATTCCCTGTTGGACTGTTGGGTAATTCGTTCGAGGAAGGCTAAACTTTTTGAAATCTTATCGAGAATGAGGTATTTTGGTGGTACATCAGGGTTACGGTTACGCTTACGGTTACGATGCCGTGTGGGATTGTTCGGGTTTTCCTCTAATGCAAGGATAGTGGGCAGCACAAGAAGAAACAATCTTCCAGAAAGGAAGAGTATTTAAACAAGCAAGAAGTTTATCGTAACTTAGTTATACTATAAACCCAATACAATTGTTCAAATTATTATAAACAGAAGAAAACAATTTTAAGAATAAGAATGGACCTTAATAAAATATGCTGAAAAATCAGAACACTAGAGAAATTCATCCCATTCGTCACAGAACATGTCCAAAAACAATTTTTTTTAATAAAACATGGTATACAAAAATAAAGAACCTCACTCCCCAATTAAGTTTTACTAAAACATGGCATAATAAGTCAACATATTATGAAAATATTCATGAAAATAACCACACAAGGTAATAAATCTTAACTCAAAGCAGCAAACAAATGGTACTACCAATTACGCGAATATATCAAAATTGGTACTACCTACTGCAAAAAGAAAAAAATCTACTGGCTATATATTTTAATTCAAAAGCAAATAAAATCCATAAAGAACATCACGACAGTTGCTTCGATGATTTCAGAGGAAAGCAATTTGCAGTGAATGTGGGATGCGATTTGCAGCAAATAAAATCCATGAGAGGGTTATCATATAAAAATAACGCCATAAAATCAAGCCAATAATAGAGAACTAACCTGTATTTCGGAGCAAAACCCTAGAACAGCGTCTCTGACGAGCACCCAAAAAAATCTAATGATAAGAGATGCAATTGTAGGAAAACTATTTGCTTAATTGAGTGGAGAGGATGACAAGATGAAGAAATTACTTGAAAGTGTGGCGGAACCCAACGATAAATTCAGGTCGTTTAGTAATCCGTCAGGTCGGCCTTGTTTTTGTACGTGAACACCAAACAATAGCCAACATCGGATAACCCCGCTCTGTACCACTTAATCCACCCACAACACGGTACCAAACGCACCCTAGAAGCCCAGAGGTTTTGCTTCTTCATCTAAAGAATCGGCCCACATTCATAGCATACGGTGTTCAAACATTACAATTTTCAATTCGTTCGATTGGAAATTTATCTTTATATAAGGTGTTTGGAACATGCCAACATACGCGGATGGCTGCATTAAATGTTAGTGCACTTATAGTCTACTCGATAGTCAAAACGTGCACTCACAATAAATCTAGCCATTCCGATCTGTTGACATGTTCCAAATATGTTAAAAAGATAGATTTCTCCACTGCTTTAAGGGGGTGTTTGGAAGTTCTTATGCTTATGAAAGTAACTTTTCATAAGGTCTTTTAGAAAAAGGAGCTTTTATAAAAAAATGAAAGAGTGTTTGCAAAATATGCTTTACTACAATAAAAGTCAAAAAATAGTGTTTGCAAAGAATTATTCCAAAAATGCTTTTCCAAAATTTTAAGTACTAAATAATTATAAAATTGTCACCGTCAAAAGCACTCCAAAAGCTACCCCAGATATGCTTCTGACTTTTAGCTTTTTTTGACTGCTCCACCGCCAAAAGCCAGAAGTCAAATGCCAAACGAAAAAATTACAAATAGTTCATTTTGGCTTTTCTACCGCCAAAAGCCAAAAAGTACTTTTCTATTGAGTTTGCAAACACCCACTAAGAAGGGAGTGATAAATTGTGTATGAAAAGTGTTCACTATACATGACAGGACGGCCGACTAAATATTTTTTGTGTATGTGATTTGGTATTCACCAAAGGATACCTATAAATAAAGATTAAGTTTTATAAAAAAGAAAGAAAGTGGTATTTATGTTTACTTCTCACCTTTCCAATTTTTAATATCACAAGTGTTCAAACACTTTGATATTTCAACTATTAAAAACTGTGTACAATTTTCTAAGATCTTTATGTTGATTGCAACCAAATGGGGCCCCAATGGTTGGAGAGTCAGTTATTCGGTCAAAATATATTTCCAAGTGTAGTTTTGATATTGTAACCAAAAATCATTTTTATTTTTTTTTCTAATTTTTGTTGTCCTTTTTTTAAATTAAGAAATTTTATTCATCGGCATTCTTATGTGAACACCAAACCAATTACATAAAATCGAGATATTGCAATCTTTCTGTTCTCGTAACCACATTTTCCATCCTATTAAAACTTCCTTTAACTTGTGGCACTGATCCATTTTGTCTGCTTCTCGATTGGTAATCTCTGAAGTGAATGACTCTTCTACCATAGCCTAATATATGGTAGTCTCCATAATTTCAACCTGATTTTGCATATGATTTCCTTGGTCAGTTGATTTGTGATGCCGGACAGATTAATGATTATCCTACTGGCTAGTTAAATCAGATGAATTGTAAAGAAGAACAACAGAAATTGGCCAAAAAACAAGAGAAATAATTTCTATGTTTTCAATAACAATTTAATGATCGAAAACTAAGTCCACAAACTGGACCTTATAGTCAAAAATCGTGATTAGTCAATCTGCAAAAAATTGCAAATTTTGAAAATCATTCCTAATTAAAGTTCAAATCGAAACAAATAATTTGCCAAACATTAGGCCTAAATCAGGACTAATTGACCTTTCTAATTGACAGATTAATTTATTATCAAAAATAGCAAAATTAACCAAAAATAATATTTTGGAAGGGAAAAAAGTAAAATTTGAGATCGAGAGTTTGAAAACTGCGTGCGCGCTGAAAGGACATTTCCGTATTGGGTTACTATAAGCGATTCTGATAACCGTTGCCAAAGTTATGGCGAAAAGACTGCAACAAGCCCCAACAAGGAAATTGTCGCATTACTTCTTATTTTTGCATTGATATGCCACCTCCTGATATTTTAATGCAATTGAAGTAGAATCGAATAACTCAGCATCATCTTCAGTGTCAACTATTGCATCAATTCGCAAGTAGGATCCTTTGGTTCATCCCTGTTGTTCCTTGTTTTGCGAGTGCGTCGGCTAAACCGTTTGCTTCACAAACTGGTATTGCACCAATATTTGGAGTCTTGTAGTCACCTGAATAAATTCGTCTTCCCAAAACGTTTAAAGATACCATGGGTCGCATCTATTTTGGGTGATCCAATTGATCATAATCATGGAGTCAGTTTTGATGACTTTATTGTCGCATCCTCGTCTTTTCAACGCTTAATTCCTTCCTCATACTATGCGAAACTGGAAAGTGATCTGGCGAGGGACATATGGAAGAAAGCATTCCAATTACTAAGTATTCCCCTTCATACTATGTAAACCTGGAAAGGAAGACCGCGTCATTGGTTTTCCTTTGCCCAAAAGGCGAGCCACAAAGGTGTTCTAGTGAAAATAACACTTGTTATTATCACACGGTGTTTGTGGTTGAGAAGATGTTAAGTATATTTTGAAGGCATCTAACCCTCGGCAATCCAACTATGGCGACAGGCAAGCTTTCAGATTATAGAAATTGTGAATAACAATGGCTTACATTTGTCTTTGCAGGTATCGGATAAGTGCATTCTTAACCAATTGAATCTCCAAGTCAAAATAAAAAATGCAGAAAGGAGCAAATGGATAAAGTGGCAACCCCTTCAACCGGATGTATAAAGATGAATTGTGATGATAGCAACCTTGGCAATTCATGGCCTTTAGGCGGAGGAGGCATTGCAAGTGATGAACATGGAAACATCTTGGCAACTTTCTCACAACATATTGGGATAGGAACCAATAATAGTCGAAGCTTCAAGAAATCTCCAAAGGGATTAAATTGTGCAAAGAGCAAGGATGGGGTAATATAGTCATAGAGACTGATTCAATGCTATTAGTCAAATGAATTAGACAAAAAAGGTGCAACACGGGGTATCTTTAGGACTATTGGACGACCTTGCCTATATCATGGCAGGTCTACACATTGGAGTGATGTACCAGTTTTGATAAGCAAATAGTATAGTTGACTCCCTCGAGAAACAAGGTTCCTCAGGGATAAACTAGAGAATATTTTAGGAGATTCATTTGTCTAAGGAGAACATATGAAGAATGAGGATGGAAATGGAGTCTACCCTACATCAGGAATTGATAAACGAATAGGTTAGCGGCGACAAACACAACCTGTACCAGAAGACTATTGGCGGTAACGGAAGACAATTCATGGTTGGGCAGGTGACTAGCTTCCATGGAGCTTTAGCTTATGATCCCATTACCCAATATCCATTTTGGGAATCAAAGCGAAAAATAACCTTGTGAACTAGGCCGAAAAGTTGGGCTATGTAGCAATAGATCTGCTGAGTACTTGGTCATTTTGTATTTGGTTTGACTCTCAGCACAAGAATGCCATTAGGGCCTTTGCTCAACGGATAAAAGTTACTCTAGAGATAAATCGTCTTTTAGACTAAAAACAAAAAGCTTAATTTCTATCATTATTGCGTTAAGCCCGCGCTATTCTTGGTTTTTGATCCAAAGTATTATGAGAAGGCAACTAAGAAGATTCTATTTTCATTTAAGACAATTCCTTCTCCACACAATGAGGCTACCCAGACAACTTTCATCGCAATTGATATTCTTCCATCCTATCAGCGGTGGGTGCCAAATTATCAATCTGGTTCTTCTTTTCCCTTTACCTTCGATTTGGATGTTATTGAGCTAGAATGCTAGTGTCCACAACCTGCAATGGCATATGTAATTCAAAACCGTTAGTAATCTCCATGATAAAAAAAAACAAACTTGACTCCATATTTGGTCTATGGAATACCAAGTGCCTTCAAACCGTGCTTTACATCTTCTCAGCCACAAACGCCATCTAATAATGGCAGAGTTACTTTCACCAAAATCCTCCCACACTTGCCTTTTAAGCATAAGAAACTGGTGTTTCATTCTTCCTTTTCAAGTATGCAAATTTTGAATAGGGGTACCGAATAAAAGCGCTTCCCTATTCCATATTTCAACCGCTAGCTCACTTCCTGAGAAAATGTTGGGTTGCAGTAGTCCTATGCTGAAGCCAGATGCATTCCTTACATCATTTTTTTTTCAGTGGTAAACAATTTTGCCACATACGCCAAACACATAAAGCAAGTTTTGATGGCAGGGCCTGATTCCATATATGCTTTAGTCCTGGCTGAAGGGTCTCTCTCGATCTGATGGCATTCCAAGCCAAAATCATACTAAAATTTTATTTTTCCTCTAGCATCGATATGGTAATATCCTCCCCACTTTCTGAGTATTTTTCTCTAATTTTGAGTTGTTTGATTCCTCACATATGCTTGGTCTCAAAGTCTTATGGACCAGCTCAAAATTCCATTCCTTTGTATGCCAGAAATCTTGCACTTTTGTCTCCTTGTTGATCACATGTCAAATATGTGTTGTCAAAGGTTATGAGTTTAGCCATTTATAAAATCAGAATGATGAATTGTCTTTTATCAATATGAACTTGATGTTTTCTGTTCATTGCATATTTCAAAAACTAAGAGTCTGAACCTTTGTTGTCTCTAATTATTATCTATTCCTTTCTGTTGTATTTTGCTCGGAAGAATTTATACCATAATCTTGTGTCTTTCAATACCGTTTCATGGCCATAACCTTTTGTACTTCCTTTAGATCTCTTTTTCAATCCCTCATTCTTCCATTGATTTGCAAATCCTTTTCCAAGCTCTCAAGTGGAATTTCTGCTTTACTTTGCTCTTTCCCCATAGAAACTTTTCCAACATTCATCTCAGTTCATTAAGGATGCATTGAGGAAATCTCATTATTGATAAGGTGTGCATAAGAATGCTATAAAGGATATGTATAATCAGAGCTATCATTCCAGCTTGAGATAGTAGCTTGCCTTTCCAACCAGTTATTTTGTTGCTGATTTTCCTTAACAGCGACTCTAGTATCGCTCTGTTTACCCGTCCTGTGAACAATGGAGCACCTAAGTAGGTGGTGGGAAATTTTCTTGCCTGTATCCCGTCTTTGCATTATTTGTGTTCTTCTTGCATAACTGATTTTATAAGATAGAAAGATTGTTGATTTTGCGTTGCTTACTTTTTGTCCTGATCAAGAGTAATAATCATCCAATACCTTTGTCAGAGAGCTCAATGATCTTATATTTCCACTAAAAAAACAATAAAACATCATCTGCATACATCAAGTAGGAAATCATCGTAGTTCCAATCGGATGGAATACATTTTTAATAGTCCCCTTCCAAACTCTCACAGGATCATTCTTGACAAGGTAGCTTGCATGAGTATGAACAAGTAAGGTGTGAGCGGAACCCTTGTCGGAGTTCCTTTCTTGATGGAAAGAAGCCAAAAGTTATTTCATTCATATGTATTGAGGATCATTGCTCTCTTTTATACATCTCATCAGAATATTGTTGTCCGCATTTGTGAATCCTTTATCTTTAAGCACCTTTTTGAGGAAGGTCCAACAATCTCAGTCATAGGTCTTTGCCATGTCAAGCTTAATCATGGAATTCCCCCTGGATGCTTGTTATTAATACTTTGAATGATCTATTGTGCCAGAATGATGTGATCAAATATTCTTATGCTTTTAACAAATGCCCATTGTTCCTCTGCAAAAAAATTTTGAGCCGAAGTCATCTAAACCTGGAGCGCTATTTCCTATAATTTACTACAAATCATCTTTAATTTCGGAGATGGAGGGAATCATGCATATACTACTATTCTCCTGAACATTGACATTCTGTTCGAAGAGTTTTGAGACAATATTTAGCTACTGTTGCCTCTCCCGAGTTTAGTATATTTTGAACATATTTGACCGCTTCTTCATGCACACTTTTGCACCATTTAGGGTCCTCCCATCTTGTAGAACCATTTGATTAATGATACCTTTGGTCCTTTTGGCATTAATGATGTTCTGGAAGAATTTCAAATTAATATCTCTCTCTTTGATCCACTTCTTTTCAGCATCTATTCAAGTCTGGATAATTTTTTATTTTCCTATTCGATAAGTTCTGCTTTGGTAACCATTAACTCTCCATCCAATCTCTCTTCAAAAGCTTCCTGGAGATCATTTCTATTTGTTCCATCCTTTTGTCTAAATGTTGTATTTTGACTTCAACTCTACCAACTGACATCTTATTCCATTCTCTTAGCTTCATTCGGATGTTTTTCATCTTCATTCCAAGGTTAAGCATCTTATCCTCGTGCCTGTGTTCATTAACCAGCGTCTCAAAGGAGTCACAACTTGTCCACATGTTAAGAAATCTGAAGTGTTTAGTACCATAACTGCACTATTCCTCTTCCAATGTTACAACAATCGGTTTATGATTTGATTATTTTCTAGGCAGAAAATTGTATGATGCATATCATTTCCAACCCAAAAACTTGCTGTTTACTAGTACTCTATATAGTTTTTCCTAGATTTTGGCTAATCCTCCATGGTCGTTGCACCATGACAACTTCTGGCCTCCAAATGTAATTCCACCAGTTCATAGTTAATCAAGTAGTCATTAAATTCTCTTATTGGAAGGGTCAGGCGGACAATACTTACATTTTTAATGCATTGGACCTTATAGCATTAAAATCTCCAAGAACAATCTATGGATAATTCCATGGTTGAACGCATAGTAAGTACTTCCATAAATCCCTTCTCTTGATATAATCACAACTACCAAAGAAAAAAGTAACCAGAAGCAATTGATCATCTTGTTTGTACCATCTAGATATCGCCTGAGCACACATACTCACTACCCTCATTGGGACTTACGCTAAATATCTTAAGAGCTTCAATGAACCTGTGATTTGCAGTGCTAACTGGAACCGTTGCCAACCAAAGATGTTCGTTCTGTTTTGATGATTCAGCCTTATCAATTTATGTGCTACTCAAATTGTCCATTACTTTTTGTCCTTTCTTGCACAATTCCTTCTTTCTTCTTCCAAAATTGACCCCCTTTTTCCCTCCTCGTTGATTTTACTCTTGCTGATTGTACAATCTCCATTTTGTGTCCCTGAGTGTAACAGGTTGAGTAGTACTTTCCTCTCTTCTCATATTCCACTCGTTGGAAACAAATCCCACGAGATCCTTGTCAAATCGTCACATTGTCTAGAGGGGCTTTGGATAAATCAATGTCCACGCATATTCTCGTGTATTCCATCTGAGTCCTCTGAAGTTTCATGTTATCCACCACAAGGTACCTCCCAAAGAGTGAGGCTATAACCTGTAGTGCATCTTTCCTATACAAAAGAATGGGAAGATTAGGCAAGGATATCCATATTGGAAGTAGAGGAGATTCTTTTTCAATGGATAAATTCGTCGTCCACCAGAAGAGGCAAAATGTTTTACCCTTCAAGATGTGCCCCTCCCTTGCCCAGCTGTGAGTTAAGTCACGTTCACTCTTGAACTATATCAGCACATGGAGGCTATCCAACAATGTGATAGCTGCTTGTGGTGGATTTGTGAGATCCCAAGACTTCATGACAACCCGGCGGATAATGTCAATAAATGGCCATAATTTCATGACTAACAAAAATGGTAAGTCTCCATTCATTATCTCCAGTTCATCGTTGGAGAAGCTGAGCCCGACGATGACCCTATTCTAGCATCTATGCTAGTCGCACCCTAATGTGAAACACAAGTAATTTCCACTTGGATACTGTAACCGCATATGACAGTGTCTTTTTGTCATACCCCTCCACTGTCATCTCTGGAGGCTTGATATTAACCTTTGTGATCGATGCTGGGGATTTTCCTTTCTCCTCTAGGACAGCCTCCAGTACTAGTGATGGCGGTGGCACCATAATGGCAGTCTCAAATTTTGTCGGGTCCCAAAGGGATGTGAGTAATGGTCTAATTTTGAGAAATTGGGTTCTTTGCGCCATTTAGCCTTACTTTTGCAAAGTAGAGAGAGGTGAGAGAGAATCAAGAATCATCAATTCATGGTAAAGTAGAGTAGTTTTCGTGGTCAGTCCACAAGGTAAGTTGGGTTAAAGCAGCGGACAAGATCAACCCAAAAGATATTTTTCCGTAATTGTATCCTAGTTTTTATATTATAAGGCTTGGAATTTAGTGGGATACAACAAAGTTTTGATAACTTCTGTTTTATCTACTTTAAACTTATTTTTGACCAATTTTTTTTCGATTCCCAAAATGTTTTGTCGTGGAGAAAATAATGTTCACTTATGTAAAGGAATAACTTAAATTGTCAATGTCGTAGAAAGATACTCTCTGAAACCATATCTGCTCTTCCTTCTGACGCTCTCACCTCCCCCACTCCCGATAGTTACCATGCGACTCTCTGAAGATTGTGGTACGTACGGGTCTGTAGGATTACGATTCTCCAGCATTTAGCTATCCTACAGAGTGTAGTTCCCCTATTTCCAACCGCCCCCCTCGATTCTACTGGAGGAAGCCACCTGCGAAGAATGGCATGAGGTGAATAAAAAGGGTAAAGGTGTGGCCAACTCTGAGGAAATTCCTCAGAGGAGGCCAGTGTCCAGTTACCTTGAGAAGATCCGAGCAAATTATATGACATTTCATTTTGGAAACATCCCCCAGTCATGGGATAATGGAGAAATGTGTAAGGTTCTCTCTGCCTTTGTCCATGTAACAGATGTGTCTGTACCTCAACAGGTCTTGGATAAGGGGCTCAACTATGGATTCGTCCGCTTCATCAAACGGACAGTTAGTCCTTAGTTGTTGATTAAACTTCAAGGTATTTAGGTAGGCTCGTATTGTTTACAGGTAACTCTAGCCAAGCCATACATGTGTGCTTCTTTGCAAAATCTTCTAGGTGGAAGCAACAACTACCAATGTATGAGTAATGGATACACTGCAACTAGTCTTGCAGGCAAGGTGGAGCCTTCGCCAAATCCGACAGCATCACAGTGGTTGGAGAGATGTCTCATTGGGTCTTCACCCTCGAATGTAGATTTGGATTCGTTGGGGTGGGGTATCAAGGTTGCTCGGCAGCAAGGCTGGAAGGAGGAGAGGCACTGCTCAAGTTCCTGTCCAGTAATGACCCTCTCCGCCTCCTCAGCAATAGTGTCATGGTGAAATCACTAAACCTCCGATCTCTCAGATTGTGGAAGACTATAAATAGGAAGCTAATGCGGCTAGCGTGGAACCCGATTTGAAGTGCCCCACTTAACTGTTGTTGCCAAGCCTTTTTTGAGAAAATTGCCTCTCATCTGGGAACGCTACTATCTATCGATCGCGGGACACTGGATTTCAACGAAATGCGATTTGGAAGACTTTCGATTCTCACACATGAGAATACCCGAATGAGTAAAGTGATTGAAATGTCACAGATGAAGGAAGATTTTCTATCCAAGCGGTGGAGGAAGGCGGAGACGTGGCGGGTCCCCTAAAAGGAAACCTGTGGGGGCATCAAGATGCCGCTCAATGAATTGACACTGAAATATGGTCAGCATTAAAGGTGGAAAAAATCTGAAGAAGGCATTTTGGAGGCAAAGGCTTTAGGTTTTGAGGTCAACGGCAGCGGGAAGATATGGTTGAATCAGGCAAAAAAAGATGTTGGGATGGCCGAACTTGCCAAAGGAGACCAAGACGGCGAAGGTAAGGACGACGGGAATTCCGAAGCAAATCCTGCGAAGAATCAAACTCGAGTACCTATCTATTCTGAGGCGACCCCTACGCTGACCTAGCCTAGGCTGCAGCTGGCAAGAAAAGGCGTTGATGCAAGAGCAGGTTCAGATACTGCGGAGGATGTTGGAAATGTCACAAGCAGATTTTGTGAAGAGGGATGCAGTAATGGTCCAGATGAGAATTTGTTTAAAGGTCCAAAGCGAGATGGGCAACATAAGGCTCAAACGGGCCATGAGATGCAGGGGACAACTGGGTTGATTTATGGAGAAACTAGGCGTGCGGGAAAACTATTTACAGCGTTTTTCGATAATTCAGTTGGGTAGACACATTCAGAATCGATGCGAGCCATTACGCCACCTAAAATTTATTGCTCCCCAACTTCATACCGAAAATTTGTTACTCAGTCAAGGTCCAAAGGTACATTTACTGCTTTGGTCACAAAGCAATGAGACAGTTAAGGCCCTGGGAAACAATCCAGTATGTATCCCCGTCCTCGCTCATTCCTCAAAAGTTTTTTTTTTGTTAAGCAAAATTTTCATTATAGGCAAAGTAATTACAAAAGATGTTACAGTGCCATCCTACCCATTGGACAAAATATAATTACACCCACTTGGTATGGACATCCAATTTGGCAATCTGCTTCATGTCAACTCTTGTCTTTTCTTCATAGCACCAGATTGTTGGTTGCTGTTAGACATAACCCCTTTTGTTTCAATACACCAAATGCAACATATCCTTCCTCTTTGCTATCCAGTCTCAGCATATCAGAATAATCCCCTCAGACAACTAGCAGGCGTCAAAAACCAATCATACACTGATTATGTAAAACCTGTTCTTGTGGACTTGACTTCCAGCCACTTCCAGCTAACTGTTATATGCGCACAAAATCACTTACAGCCGCTCAGACAACATAATGGATTTACCATCCAATCTACAAGAGAGTACATAAACACCTTTGGTTTCCCTTTGTATCTCAACCATTCCCAACAATGCCTCATAATTTTCTGTGCAGTAACCTCAACATTTATCTCAACATCATTGTAATGCACTTGATTTCTTAAGTTCCATATCCCCCACACCATGGCTGACCACACAAGTTTCCAGTAGGCTTTTGGGGTATTTTGTGGCAACAAGTCCATATAAGTGTTAAAAGTTGGTACCTGCACAGTTTCTGGTTTTATTTCCAACCATTTTGCAACACATCTCTAGACTTGTTTGCTGATCCGACAATGGTAGAAAAGGTGTTGCTCGTCTTCACATTCTTCTCTGCATAGAGCACAGACTGGTTGTACCTCTGGATGAAGAACTCCTTTGGCTTGGAGGTTTTTCTTTGTAGGTAATCGGTTCTGCCACATCCTCCATAGGAATATTGAGATATTCTTTGGCAAATATCGATTCCAAGCCTCTTGTAGCTGCTTCACCTCATCAGCCACATATGGTTCAGGTTCCTCTTGGCAGCATTTGTTGTAGGCCTCCTTTACGGTGTACTTTCCAGTGGCGTTGCCTGTGTAGCTGTAACAATCAGATTCTCCTTCCTGTAAATGAGCAGCATGTAGGCAAAGTATTAGTTCTGCAAAATCATTCATCTCTTCCTCGTTTAGTTGTCTTTTCCACTCCCAAATCCACTTCCATTCCCCCCTCCCACCCTCTCACCATGTTCAAATATTTTTTTCCCTTTAAGTCTATCTACTCTGTACAGTCTTTCGAACCTATTTGCTAATGTTGTTGACCCAACCCACCTATCTTCCCAAAATTTAGTCGCGGCACCATTACCCAGTTTGATTTTCATAAACTCCTTGAACCAAGAGCCATCTAGAGTTTTTTGTAAATCTACCCAACTCTTAGTAGCATACGCATTCCCTCTTGGCCTTCCTCTACGCACTATACCCCTTTCCTTCTCATCCCTCAATTCTCTTTTCCCCCCACTGTTAACACACCTAACCTCCCGTATTTCGACCTCAACAAATCTTTCCACAACCCCTCTGTGTCGCTTAGAATTCTATCCCCCTATTTCCCAAGCATGGACTTGTTGAACGCCTCTAGATTTCTAACCCCCAACCCCCCTTGTCTCGGGGCTGACATATTTTTTTCCAAGATATCCAACTGATTTTTCTATGTTCAGGAGTGCTTCCGCAAAAGAAATTTCTTTGAAGGCTTACTAGTTTTGGATTGTTTTCTTAGGGGCTAGGTAGTATGCAAAATAGTAAGATGGCAGGGCTGCTAACACTGAGTTGATAAGCACAGTTTTAC
>JAOWBN010190679.1:0-15794 GCA_028565015.1 Pinguicula moranensis | reverse complement strand
TACAAGAGGTATAAAATTCCTTCTCCCTTGTACCATCAAGTTGTGTAAATTAGCAAAGATCCATGGTCAAAAGATCTATGAATTTTTTGTCATGTATGCTTAACACACACTTATGTTTACACTTTCGCACAAAATTTGCATCATGACATGTAGCATAGCTTTCGGAGATCTTACAACTAATGCTATGGTTACGGATATTTAGTATTGATCACTTTACTAGAGTGGACTCATCATCACAACCCCTTTGTGATCCAGTGTAAATCATCAATACTTGGGCTTCCTTATTTATATGCAATAAAAATGCAAGTAATAAAACAAATAATTAAGTATGCTACTAATCATATACATTGATATGAAAGTGTTAATGTAACGGCCCTAGGTGATTGACATTTGTGCAACACATTAACAATACGGACACGTGAAGATACCAAAGCCTCTGATTGAGTTCCATCAAGCAATGAAAAGATACCCTGTTATGCTAGGGCTAGAATTGTGATAATTTTAGGTGCAATAACACTCAAGCTCACGACAACAAGGATTGAAAAACTCGAATGATTTTGTTGCAAAAACTTATCAATATAGACTCAAAACTCACTGTTGGTTGATTCTTTTTAAGTGCAAAAATCATAACAAGTAATAAAGTGATGAAGTCGAGTGTCAAACCATGAGGATTGTAAATGATATGCACCAAATTTATGGAGCACGAATGCAATGTGGCCAAATGATTGATGTCATTAATTCTTACACTAGAAATAGTGAAACAAATGCATCCCTGTAAGGGACTATTTTTGCCATTTTCAATTTATTAGGCACAAGGTAATTGAGAACTTGTTTTGGGTAAAAAGATCTAGGGAATATGATTTCATCTCTTAGTGCATTTCAGGAAGTTAGTTTCTTAGCTTGGCTTATGGTTTGGAAGTTTAGTTGCCCACCAGATTCCTTTTTTAAGTTACTAATTTTTTCTAAAGTAATAGCTCCTCTTATGGGCCTATCTCATTGGTGGAAAGTGCTTATAAACTTCATTCTAGGTTACTTGCTAACAGACTGCGACAGGTTATTGATAAACTTATTTCCTTCAAGCAATTGACCTTTATCAAAGGTAGACAAATTCAGGTTGGTATACTGCTTGTTAGTGAACTTCCATACTATGTCAAAATGGCGAAGATGGAGGCGGTGTATCTTAAAGTGGATTTTGCAAAAACTTATGATTGGGTGAATTGGAAGTTCCTTATTCATATGATGCATAAAATGGATTTTTGTGAACAGTGGATCGAGTGGATGAAGGCATGCCTATATAAGGGTTGTTTGAGGGGTATTCTGTGTGATGATAAGGTATACACCCATTCTTTATACGCTTATGATACGCTATTTTTTTGGTGAGGGGGATTTGGCTAACGTCACTGCCATGAAGGAATTGTTGCAAGTATATGAGATGGTGTTGGGTCTATATATTAATTTTAAGAAAAGCAGTATTTTTGGAATTAACATATCACACAAGTTGCAGTAGGAGTGTGCTCGAGTTCTCTACTGTTTGGTCATGAGTTTACCATTCAATTATTTGGGCATCCCGGTGGGTGGTAATCCGGGTTGTTGGATTTCTTGGAGTTCTCTCACACTTGATATGAAGCATAAAACTCTCTCGTGGGAGAATCAATTTTTGCATTTTGGGAGGAAAGTAACTCTAATCAAGAGTGTATTATGCAGCATGCCAATATATTTTTTCTCCTTGTACATGGCCCCGAAATCTACTATTAAGGAGATGATCAGTATATGCAGAATATTTTTGTTGAAGTTTAGTTATGTAGCTAGTAGTGCTATCCCGTGGATCAGTTGGGAAGCAATGTGTCAGAGCAAGGAATTGGGGGGTTTAGGAATTATGGACCTATGCTCTTTCAATTTGGCTTTGTTAGCAAATGGGGGGTGGCAATTGAAAACAGATGAGGGTGGCAATTGGAGAGATATTATCATCTCAAAATACTTTGGGGCATGAAGTTTTGATAGTGACTGGGGGACACTACCCGAGACTAGACCATCTTCATATTTGTGGAGAGACCTTCAAAAAATAATTTGCTCAGAGGGCTAGTTTGTGGGGCGAGTACAACGTGTGATGCAAGATGGGCTGAGGACTAGATTTTTGAAGGATGATTGGATTGGTTTGGGGAAGTTACCTATACGAGATACACGACTATATTGACAAGCGGTGGATAAGGGTGGTCTAGTTGTAGATAAATGGTTGTTGTTGGGCTATGAATGATAAATTTGTTGGAGGTGGCATCAGCCACTGAGTCAGCGTGAGGAGGAGTTGGTTAAGGAATGGGATACGCAATTGTGTGAGATATATCCGAGGGATGGTCATGATTTTTGGCGATGGACGGACTTCATGATGCCTCCATGACGAGCGAGTATACAATTAGGAGTGGTTATCGGGCGATTTGTCAGGAGAAGGAGGTGTTGGTGGCTGCTCAGCCTAAGCTAGCCAGGGTGTGAGGGAATCGTTTGCCTTTTTGAGTGATGGCCTTCGATTGGAGAGTGCTTCAATCTTTTTTTATAAGCTAAATTGTCATATATAATATAATGATTTTATAAAAAATGTACATTAAGCAATGCACCCAAAAGTAAATAGTAAACAAAATACGTAACCTATACTAGCTTGGTCAATTCAGGACTAGACCTAATAAGATGGGATCAGTGAGATGAAATCTTTATCCTGAACTATATATCTTGTCCTCTAGTATAGCTAAGGGTGATCTTGATATGAACCTAGCCAACCGTATGACTAAACCCAACACCAATATTGGTGGTTCAAGAAGGATCAAAATTTGAAGAAGTTGCCGAGTACTTGACCCGTCACCTATAAGGAGGTGGGAACCAAGCCTACGTATGTTTCTAGAAAAGATGCCACACAATGAACCAAGAGGAGAACTTGTCTCAACCTAGATCAAGGGATAACTCTTGCTCAACGCCACTAAAACCCGAAAGAAAGCTTTAGATAAGTTGAAAGAAAATCTTATAAAAAAGAACAAGGAGAACTTGTCTCTCAAAAGCATAAAGCTTACAAATCAAAACTAACTTCCTAAAGAGTTCGACCCTTGCCTATTTATGGGCTACAATATGCATGAATTTAACTAGTCAAGATACATTTCGCATTAAATGTAAACTTTGACCAATACTCTTGGTTCTACCATCCTTCCAAATGCTTGTCTTGGACTTGCAAAAGTTTAAGACCTTCAAGTTGCTCTTTTGTTAGACCAAGGCATGACCAAGCCCCTTTATCTTCACATCTATGAAGGACTTTGACCCATTAAATGCAATTTTTGACCATGCAACCTTCCAAATGCATTTGTCTTCAACCAAAGCATGACCAAGCCTTCCAACTTCATGCCCTTGAAGCTCCTGAACGTGGAGACTTGTCTGGACAAGGTAAGGTCCGAAATTCCCTCTCTAGAAAGATTAGAAAGACATGCAGATTATAGGTTGTTGTTTCCAGTCAATCAGCGAATATTGAAACTGGCCAGTTGGTGTCTTAGCCTTGAGATTCCACCATGTGTTTGTTTGTATCATACGGATTACCTCATCTTTTATTATCTCCTTCCCTTCGAAGTTTAGCTTGTTCCTCATCTTCCAGATCTGCCACCTGATGCAATCCAAATATCTTTCCATGCTTCCAGATTGACTCCTGCTGGTTTAGTATGGCAGAATTGTAGTAGATTAGGGACCAGTTGTGTATGATCAGCCAAAGGCAGAACCCAATCATGTATTCCATGCCAAATTAAAATTGTTAAGTGACAAGATCTAAATAAATGTAAAGGTGTTTCATCCTCAGTTTGACATAGAATACAACTGATGCTCTGCTCAGGTGGACGATATTTCTACGTTGCAGGGTTGATTTCAGAGGTAAGGCTCGCGTTAGAGAGCGACAGACCATGATGATTTGCTTTCTTTGAGAGAACTTATTCCAAAAGTAGCTAAGTTGCATTACTAACTCCTCCGGGATCACCTGGTCAGTTGAATTCAGGATGTTCTCATAGGAAATTCTGACCAAATATTTTCCATCTCCACTAACTTTGAATGTATACCAGTCTGCTCCCTTACTTGCAGGTACTCTATTTTGCATGATGCCGAGGAGGGTGCTATCCTTGCATCTTCATCATTCTTGGCTACTCTTCTCCATGTTATTTTCCATTCCCATATCTCATCCCTCCAGATACCTGATGTTGATACCATTGCCCCCTTATCAGCTGCTAACCTGAACAAATCAGAGAAGGAGACAGCCAATGGGATATCTAAACACCACCTATCCTACCAGAACTTTATGCTTGTACCCGCACCAAGAAAAATTTACACATTGTTAACAAACCAGTCCTGATTGTGAATATTTAACAATTCCTTCCACCAAGTAGAGGCATAGTTCTGACCACGTCTACGCCCTCTGTGGGCGGAGTTCCGCTGCTGATTTTCCTGGAGTACTCTGAAGCTGCCCAACTGTAGATCATTGTCCAGTGTGCCATATTTAGACATGAGTATGTCCATAGCTATGCCCTCATTGCCCTTTAGCAATCTTCCTCCCCACTTTCCCAGCAAGGCCTTGTTGTAACTGCCTATTTCTCTAACCCCTATGCCACCATAAGGGATAGGCTGACATATCTTTCTCCATGCCGTCCAGCATGTTTTCTTTTCTTTTCCTCAGTAAATCCCCAGAAAAAAATCCTCTACAAAGATGTGAGTTTCTTTAAGATCATCTTAGGGGCCCTGTAAAATGACAGATAATGTAATGGGATTGCTGTTAGGACCACATTGAGCAATGTAAGCTTTCCTCCATAACTTGGTGATTTATTTTCCCATGAACTGAGAGTAGATATCATCCTGTCTATGACTGGTTTCCACATCTTGCTGTTCTGTTGAGTGACTCCTACAGGTAACCCCGAGTACTTTAGAGGGAACCCACTTACCTTACAATTGAGGAGGGAAGCCATTTCCTCCAGAGACTGCTGAGGGATATTAATTCCATGCAAGGTACTCTTGTGGAAGTTAACTTTCAGGCCAAAGATTAACTGAAAATTCTACAGCATGCTCTTAAAGGTGGTTACAGTTTGCCATGAAGATTCCCCAATCATAAGAATATCATCCGCAAACTGTAAGTGAGAATCTGGGACTGAATTTCTTCCAATCAGCACTGGATGAAAAAGCTGCAGTTTTGTGGCTTTGCTCATTAAGCCAGAAAATCCTTATGCAGCAATGAGAAGCAGTAGGGGGGACAATGGATACCCTTGTCTCAGGCCCTATGAGTAATAAATTCATCTGTGGGACTTCCATTTATAAGGATAGATGAGGTAGCTTAATAGATCAACTCACTTATCCAGCCCATCCAACACGAGGGAAACCCATACTCTTCATTGTTTCCAGCAGGTAGGCCTAGTTAATAGTGCTAAAGGCCTTTTCAAAGTCCACTTTAAGGATAAGTGCTCTCTTTCGCAGTTTCTTGGTCTCATACACTTCATTTGCTATTAGGATACTGTCTAACATGTTTCTGTTTTTCTATGTCAAACACCATCTATGTGGAGAAATCACACTAGGTAATACTGTTGCCATCCTTTGAGACAATATCTTGGAAATTATCTTTGGCATGGCTCCTATTAGTGTAATTTGCCTGTAATAATCCACTGTAGAGAGTTTTATACCTTAGCAACCAAGGTGATATGAGCTGAATTACTTCTTGTTGCAATCCTTCCATTTTTATAGAATTCCCTCAGATCTGCAGTATCCCATTCTTTCGCAGATATATGAAACGTTTGATAAAGTTCAAATTCAGTCCATCCGTTCTGGGGCTCTTCTTACTTCCACATGTTTTGATAGCCCTTAGCATTTCAGATTAAGTGAATGGTTCTATCAGTTTTGCCTTATCAAATTTAGATAGATCTGCTAGTAGTGTGGGTATTTGCTAGTGAAATTCCTGATATCTCATCTGAAAGTGTTTCTTAAAACAGTTCTTAATTCCTTGTACATCATCAATCCATTGTTGATTTTCACATATGCCATTAATGGCTCCCCTGAGCCTTTGTTTGTTCAACCAGCCATAATAAAAAGCAATGTTGGCATCTACTTTTTGCAACCATCTGATTCGTGCTTTCTGATGTAGTACACTATCAAGTGTCCATGTTGTTTGATCAATTTTAGATTTTATGATCTGGCCCTCTGTTCTATTTCCATAAGAATGCTGGTATACTCCTCAACTTCTATTTCAAATTGGTTCAACTCCTGCATTAACTATTTTCTTCTATTGGACAGATCTCTAGGGGCTTATGCGTTCCAGATTCTGATTGCTCCCCTTATTGATTTTATCTTATGCTTGATTCTTTGGCTCACAGATTTCAAGTTACAAGGTTTGTTCTAGACTTCTTCCACCAGTTAATATATCCCTCTTCCTCCAACCAATGGTCTAATACTCTTAGGGGTTTAGGGCCCCAGTTCCTGATGGCTGTAAATAGTCCCACCGGTATGTGACCTGAGTCATCTTTATCCAAACCAATCTCAATCCTCTCCGTGCACACATTGTACCATGTTTCATTCAGCAAGAAGCGGTCCAATGGCTCATGCACTTGAGGGAGCTCAGGGACCATGTATATCTTCTCTTAGTCATTGGTAGGTCATGCAGTTTTAGTCTCTGAACAAAATCCTGGAAGCCAACTATCTCTGCTACGTAGTAGTTCCTAGATATACCTTTTTTTTCCTCCATGTGCATAACCGCATTAAAGTCTCGCATCAGGCACCATCTTTCCTCTATTTTTTCTTTGAAAGCACTCTCCAGTTCCATCCATTGTTCCGTTTTCTTCAATAGATCAGATGGACCATATATGTTCACCATGTTACATAAAGTTTCTTCATGATTCCAAAATCCAATGATACCTATAAATCCATCCCCAAGAAACATACCAATCTTCCTAAATTTCTGATTATTCCACAAACATAATAAGCCCCCCTAATTGTCCTACAGAGTTTGTGTAGGCCCAATCAAAATGTTCATCATACCAAAGTCTTTGGCATAGTCTCCTGTCTATATTATCTAATTTGGTTTCCTTCAGGATAATGAAGTCAACTTCATGATCTGCAATCAGCCTCTTAACTCGGTTCTTCCCACCCCCGCCCCCCAATCCACTTACATTATAGGTTATCCACTTCATTAATTTGGACTTCCCTAATCTACTTCTTCTCTTTGAGCTGGACACATTTGTTGAGTTCATGCAAGCTAGCATGGAACTTGAGAGAGCAGTTGATTTCCCATAATTTATTCCCACTTTGTGCCCCAAATCTAAGATGTGGTCAATCTCACTGCTTACTGGTGGGGATTCTTTATCAGTATCTGTATCAGTAGGTTGAGAGCTAATAGGTTTTCGGGTATGGGACTGGTTTTTCCTTAAATGCTCCAACCAGCCATCCAATGTTGCAAGTTGTTTTTGGCGTACTGTATTCAACTCTTTCCTGGTTTTGCATCTTGTGCAAGGCCCTTTTTCCATGGGTCCAAGTTTTCTTCTTTCTCTGTTAGGGGAAGATAAGGTCCTATTCACATATGGAGTTTTTTGCAAAGGAGGAAAGTCATCCTGCTGGTTTTGTAGTGAATAATCTCTTTCCTTTCATGTTAATTGCAGGAGTGTTTTAGGAGAGGTCTCCATTTCATATGGAGGAGGTGAAGTTCTGTTTTCCCAAGTAACTATAGCTTCAGATATTGGCCACCATTGAAGCTTGGTGGGTGTCCATTTGCTTGATCTTGCATTATACATGTTAGTATTATCGGGGACATTACATGGAGAGGATGCAATACCTGAGTGGCAGGCTAGTTCTGGAGTAGCTTGCAGCATATGATCTTATTCTTGAGATGAGTCCAATTCAGATTCCTCCATCATCAGAGTTTCCTCCGAGATAGATGAAGATAGCTCATACCATATAAGTGAAGATTTGGGCCTTTATACCTCTTTGATGTATAAGGGATAAATTTTCGAGTTTAACTCCACATAATAGGTAGGCGGAACTAGTTGTGCCATCTCCAGTCCCAGCAGCATGCTGACTATTTCCATCTGGGTTCCAGAAGTTCTATCTACTCGAATTAGGGTACCCAATGAATGGCGAAATTGGTTTAGATAGACATCTAACCATGCATGCAGTGGCAGACCCCATATTTTCACCCATGCAAGTCTTGAGTTGCTGACAGCATCTGTCTATTCATTCCAGTCTGCTAAGGGCCCCACCAACCAATTTGATAACCACACCATTTCTTGGGTGAGGTTGCTTAGTTCCATCCCAGCTCCCTCATCCCAAAGGAGTATCTTCCCCAACCCAATCGAACAAGTTATGAGGTTATAATAGCCAACTCTCTTTAATTCAAATTGCATCCCGCTGGCCATCCTTAGCTTTGAGGAAGCCTACTTACCAGTAAGGAAATCAGGTAGTTCACCTCTTATCAATTTCAGTGTGGAAGAATTCTCTCGGGAGATCAGCTTAGTTTTTACCTTTCATATTTTCTTGAGTGTATTATTGGGATTCTTCCTATGTCATAGGCCTATCTTTTCCTGATTCTTAGACGTCTGACCTTGTATCAGGTTACCAAATGACACTGGAATGCTTTCCAGTTTGGTCTTAGATTCCATAGCTATGAAGCAACTTCTTTTTCCTTCCTTGATACTCGATCCCTAATGTGACCATTTTGCTTACCAGTAAGGGGAGATTTGCTTACATTTGCTCATAATTAATATGTGTCAATCCAGCTATTATTCAGCCAATAGAGCAGGTCTTGCATATCGTCAATCTGACTAAATTCAGCAAAAGCAAAAGACCTACCATCTTGGCCATTCATGTTACTCACTTTAAGGGCCTGAAGATTCCCACTCTTCCTCAATATTTTTTTCGAGCTGTTCCCAAAGGCAGTTTGGAGGGAAGTTAGAGATGAAGATGGTTTCTCGTTTAACCTGGTTCCCCTTCAAGACTGGTACATAGTGTAAAGGGATCTGCGGCCGGATCACTTTCAAGTTCTGATTTAATATGCTGGCATAGGAGTTTGATTGAGTGACGAGTCTGGGTCAAGAGTTTGTTCCCATCATGTAACTAAACTACCTCCTTCGAGAGCCCATATTAGGCCATTCTTGCATCATTTCTTGCATCAAAAAAGGGGAGTTATACCTTGTGTTATTCTGCCATTGATGAGGGGGGTACAGACCATGAAGCATCTTGCTGTAGTTTATCCATATCCTCAGTTGGTGTGAGGAAATAATCCAGTTATCCTCCATTGTTGCTCAGCTAGCAGGAATCATGAGGTACTTTAGAGAGTTGTTATGTAGTATCAGGACAGAGGAAGGATAGGTATATCTACTAGAACCAGGCAACTAATGGGTCAAGACAGAGAGAGGCAACTCCCCGGGCACCTTCCGGCGTCCCCGGGGAGGAGAGATTACAGCATACGCGTAGGTTGCACCATAAAAGTTGAAGATTTGCTAACGAAAGAGATGGGAAGAATACTATTCATTCAACCCTAGATGCCATCGCGAGAGGTCTATAAAAATTCATTTTGCCACAGTTTAGAGTGCTTCAATCTTGCATCGCAAGAATCGATAATCTCATGTACAGAGGTATGTCTTTCCCGATGGATGTATGTTTGTGTAGTCTATGCATAGAGAGGCTAGAGGGCGTCTACTTACAATTGGCTAGGATATATGTATGTGCGGGCATAATTTACTGTTGAAGCATTTTCAGGTGCATGTGGGTATGTCGGCTCACGGCTAGGGTCAAGAATTATGGAAATCAATTTGGCACTGTACGACGTGGAATATTCGAAATGAGATGAGGTTTAGAATGGGGACATTTGCACGCGACAAGATCCTGGAGCGTAACCAAGTGCAAGTGTGGTATTGTCACACGACTTTTGAGAAACTCCCGTCGGGGGTGACACTGGTGTATTGGATAAGGGGGCCAAAGCTTTGTTTAGTTGTTTTTTTCCTCCTTGACATTGTGTAAAGCGTTGGGATGATTGCACCCTGTTTGGGGGACAACCTTTTCCATAGTGTGTACAGATACAATTTTACTTAATTTAATTCACATTATTCATCCAAAAAAAAAAAACTCCTCTTATGCGATATGCAAGAATTTATCTCTCGAATCTCACGCATAACGTACCAGGAATTGCTAACTCAAAAAATCCTCTTTTAGTAGGTTTGCACTTATCTCTCGAATCTCGTGCAACTTACTAAGAGGCTTTAATCTAATGAAATCCACACACGATAACACCTTTTTCATCAACATTCATCTCTCGAATCTCATGTTGATGGAACTTGGGGTTGATTTTACCATTTCTAGCTAGGTTCTCATCTCTTGAATCTCGACAAAATATTGGGGTACTAACACATGGGTGTCAAGCACATGCTAGTTGATAATGACGTGCAATAAAATGAAACAACTTCAACATCTTAACCAAAAGCTAAAAATTCAAAACGCTTCCCAAAAATATACAAAGGGCTACATCACGCCCAAGACTATGAATTTAGCTCATGTTTGATGCACAAGCCTCACAAAGACAAATAAGTTTTGAGTTCATAGTGATATGAACCTAGCCAACCCTATGACTAAACCCAATACCATAGTTGGTAGTTTGAGATGGATGTATGAGCAAGCTATCGAGAACTTGACCCATCACCTATAAAGAGGTGGGAACCCAACCTACAATTTGTTTCTAAGGACATGACAAACTTGAAACAAAGTTTAGATAAGTAAAAGAAGTCTTAAAAATACTAATAAAAACTCAAGGTCTCACTTGTTCGATATTCAAAAGCTAAGTCTTAATACAATGCGAAGGTCTTATACAGGCGCTAGATATGGTGCTAGACGGTGAGTGTTGGACGGTCAAACATGTGCTTAGGAATCACTTATGCATTCAATGTGTTTAACCATGTGGGGGATTGGTGCTTTACTTGCTCTTTTGCATTGAACTTTGACGATGTCCTTTGGTTCTTTGCTATGTGGTTAGTCCAGGGGAAATATCCTTGAAGCTCCATCTTGAATGACCCCTTTGACTGAGCTATTCCACCTTCCGTGGCATGGAGTCTCGGATGAACATGAATGCCCTGTGTTAATCCTTGCACCATTGACCCTGTCTTGCCTTGTTCCAAGGAAGTCTATGGCCGTCCAATGTCCCTGGGTGACTATAAAGCTTAACTAGCGCTTTCCAAGGTCGGTACCTAGTCAAGGGATTTTATGCAGTCAAGCAGTCGATTGGTCAATTACTTGGTCGTGCTCGCCTCTACAGCACACGTCGCATGCTCATTCTGTGTCCCTTGTCAAACAATTTGTTTCATGGTCTCTGATGACTTGTTCCAATGATGGTTCCCATGAGCTGCCAAGTCCACGTGATGACGATGGGCCATGCTATGTTTTTTCAGCCGACACTATCTCGGTCATCATCATCCACGTGAACAACATTGTGTCTATTGCTTGTGCTTATTAGAGTGATAAGGCGCCGATCGCTCGCTTTTCCTCAAATGATATCATCTTGGACACTTGCATACGCTCGACCGACGATGCCATTGTCGCTTGCCGATCGAAAGGAAAAGGGGATCACGTCACATAGTTTAGAAAAACCCCTCAATTGAATAGTATAGTTGCATGAGCTGCTACGTTCTTCTCCTTAAGATTCGTCTCTAGCTTCTTGTCTATGACCCATGCCTTCTCCAAGTAGTCTGCAAACCAAGAAAACAATCCCTTGTTCCTTTTGATGGATGTGATCGTCCCTTTTTCCAGTGACAAGATCGTTGGCTTCCAAGAGAATCTATCGGGAATATATTTTCTCTTAAGTGAGGGTAAACTTGTCCGTCTACTATTCCGTTTGCACCTAACAGATTAGGTGGTGTTAGATATGGCACATACGTGGTGCAATTTTTATGAAAGTGTACACATCGCACAAGTAATACAGTGATGAAAAGAGTATCGATCCACAAGGATTGTCATGATAATCACCAACATTCCATGATTTTTATGCAATTTGTACTAAATAACAAAGTGGTAAAGTACTAACCTACAAAAAAAAGGAAAAGACAACTAAAGAAAGCATAAAATAGGATACGCAAGCGTATGATACTTGTATAAGAGATCTCGGGGTAGTGACCTCACCATCTAGTGAATTTAGAGGGTTTCTCTCTACGTTAACTCTTCAGCTTTGTTGTGTTGTTATGCACCAAATTCGTCCTCTCTTAGTCACTTGTCTCTCTTGAGATGCAAGCAACCCTCTATGATATATAAGTATGCTTCTCTCCAAGTCACACTTGAATACACCAAAGGCTTTGAGTTTAGGAAATCCACACACGGTAGCAATAACCCCATAAGCATTCTCATGCTATGGCGATTACTAATGGTTTTACCATTCCTAGCATGATTTCTGCCTCTCGACCTCCCACCATACTTAGTGAATGTGCAAGTGTTGATCAGATAAATGCAAGTTAGGAAAAATGCAATAAAACCAAATAGCCACAAAAACATCTCCAAATAACTAAACATTAGAGATTCACTACCAAATTAACAAGGGTTACATTGCTCTCATAGACGAGAGTTGTAGCCCATGTTTATGACATTCTAAAGTCCTCAACTAAATACAAAAGGTTGGTTACATCAATGCCCAAAAATAAGGTTTGTGCCATACACAAAAGATACATACAAGTTAAGTTCATAGAGGCAAGAAACCCCTTTTGACCATGAGAAAGGTGTGTTATATTCTGTCACTCTCCTACTCCTTCTTCGTCTCCAAGGCTTCTCTCCAAGTGTTGTTGCCTTGTGCCCTTGATCCTGGAAGGATTCTGCCCCATAATGGTTTTAGGGGATGAATAGGTACATGATTCCAAGGGGAGACATTTTGTAATCGTTCTCCTTCAAAGACATGGAAAGAATTAATCCATGATTCCAGGGGAGACGTTCCCAGAATGGGAAACACTGCCATAGTTCCAACCCCTGCAGAATCAAAAAGCTCTAGACTGGGATCCCTCTCAAATTGTTTTTGTTCACTATCTCTCGAAAGATATGCAGGAAAGTCAGCTTCCTCAAGAAGCTTGAAAGATAGCATCTTCGGGAAGCTTTGACTTTGGTTAGCTTCCTTCGAAAGCTTTGAACAAATATTTTCCTGCATGTGAGTAAGGGCAGAATGGTCATTCTACATTTTGCTCAGTAGTTTCCCGCCAAAACATATATGTGGCATCCAGATTTGGGTTGCGACTTGAATATCTGAGGCAACGACCTTGCAATCAGAATCTTGTACTTCATGAAGTTCTGAAGTACTTAGACCCTTTCATGGCCCGGCTATTTATGCCTAAGGCTCTCAATGCTCAAATATATTTCTTGGATGTACTAAAGCAATCTTCGGACCATTTACAAAACCTAAAAATTATGGGTCGTGCTGATATGTAACTTTACCGAACTTGTGGCAAAACCCCACACCGATTCAAGATTCAAAAACAAGATCTAAAAGGGGCAAATTTTTTGCGCTTTTGCATGAAGACAACTTGAGTCAACCAATGAGAAATCACGAAAACTAGAATCAAGAATGCCACCAAATACTCCCCTGAAAGCAACTTGTACTAACCAAGAATTAAGGATAAGTTTTATGAAAAGAAAAGAAAATACAAATCGAAGAATGGTTTAAAACAAAAAGAGAATACAAATCTCACAAAACTCAATTTAAAACTTTCATGTCCAATACAAAGGATGTTATGGTCTTTATATAGGCATAGATAATCCTAAAGTTCGTGCAAAAATAAGAAGGGAATTTTAAAGTAATTAGGAAACTAATTAATACTAAAAGTTAGACTAAAAAAGATGTCATAAGCTAAGAAGGAAGTTTAGGTCACGTGTTTTGTGGATTCCTTGGGAGTCTTGGTCTTGTAAGGAAGCATCTTGAATGAAAAAAAAAAGTGTTGGTTGTGTAGGAAACATCTTTCCTTAACTAGAGAGACAAATTCTCTAAATTGTATGAACTTTCATTTTGTCTTGAGATTCTTCATTAATTGCCTTAGTTTGGTCTTTGATCACACCAAATCCCCCTAGACTCTTGATTCCCACATGCCCCTTCACTCCACATGTGCACTTTTATGTTGGACTTTCATCTTTGGCAAAGACTTGGATCATGGTAATGGATCGGCACGGCGCAATAAGCATAAATGGGCATTAGGGACCATTTTCATCTTCTCGAGCCCAAACTCCATGAATCATCAAAGTCAAGGCCTCTTTAAAAATTTTTTCTCTTAGGCGTGTAATTGGGCCCTCTTGAAGACCCTTATGGGTTCACACCGTTCAACCACCATCTCACAACCCTTAGGCTCTCCATTAGTCCATGCCAATTGTAGGTTGGGTTGCAACTTGGGTTGTATCATTATCCCCTTCTTGAAAAGGATTTGTCATCAAATCATCACCTACATCAAATGGAAGTAAGTCAGCAACATTGAAAGTAGCACTAACATTATACTCACCGGGTAGATCTAATTTATAGGCGGCATCAATAATCCTTGCAACCCCTTGGAATGGTCCATTCTTCTTGGCGGAAGCCTAGATTTTCTCTTTTTCTAGAAATCTTTCCTTCCTCAAATATAGCCATACCAAGTCATCTGGTTCGAAAATAACTTTCATTCGACCCTTGTTGGTCTTTTTGGCGTATTAGGTTGTTCTCTTGTCAATATTAGTTTGTGTCTTCTCATGAATGGTATTCACAAGTTCAACTTTCTTTTTTTCATCTAAATTTAATCTTCTACTTAAAGGTAAAGAAGTTAAATCCATAGGAGATAAAAGATTGAAACCATAAACAAGTTCAAAGGGTAAATATTGTATAGCTGAATGAATACCCTATTATATGCAAATTCAACATGTGGTAAACATTCTTACAAAGTTTTCAAATTCTTATATATGAGTGCACACAACAAAGTTCCTAAAGTTCTTTTGACAACTTCAGTTTGTCCATCTGTTTGGGGATGACAAGTAGTTGAAAACAATAACTTAGTCCTTAACGTAGAATTTTGCATCTCTATCAGAAATAATATTCCTAGGCACACCATGCAATCTAACAACTTCTTTAAAGAATAAATCAGTTACACGTGAAGCATCATCAGTTTTGTAGCAAGGTATAAAATGTGTCATTTTTTAAAACCTATTCACAACAACAAAAATCGAATCCCTCCCCTTCTTAGACCTTGGTAACCCCATAAAAAAGTCTATTGAAATGTCAATCCATGGTTCGTGAGGAATAGGTAAAGGGGTGTAAAATACATGGGGGTTCAATCTAGATTTAGCTAACTTACACGTCACACATCTATCACATACATGAATAACATCATACTTCATATTTGCCAATAAAATTGATCTTGCATAACATCATAAGTTTTTGATATTTCAAAGTATCCCATTAATCCCCCACCATGATCTTCTTTTACAAGTAGCTCTCGCATAGAACACAAAATCATGCATAAATAATTTTCACGAAAAAGAAACCCATATGCCTATAAAACATCTCAAAACCAGCCTTTTTACATGCCAAATATGCCTTGCTAAAGCCGTGACCAGCCTCATATAAATCCTTAATATGCTCAAAATCGAATAATTTGGTTTCTAACATAGAAATAAGGGAGTACCTTCGAGAAAAGGGTATCAACAACCACATCATCCTTACCTTGTTTGTACTTGATCACATAGGGAAAGGTCTCGATAAACTCGACCCATTTGGCATGTCTTCTGTTGAGATTTTGTTGGCTCTAAGCAGCAATAACGGAAGCAGCAGAAATCAGTGG
>JAOWBN010190678.1:0-27955 GCA_028565015.1 Pinguicula moranensis | reverse complement strand
AGAGAGTTCCTTGTTGTTTGCCTCTCAGAGACGTCTTTGTAGTGTGGCCTTTCTTCTTTTAGTAGCACATTGAAACAGTCTGATGTAGGCTTGATTGCGTAGTATTCTTCATGGCCGTTGCCTGAAACTTTGAGATTTCATCTTGTGGGGCACAATGTAAAATATATTGGTGCCTTTTGATCTTTCCGGTGACTTGTTTGAGACACCTACAGGTCCTGTGGTGTGGCGGAAGTAGCATTGATCAACCTCCAGTCAGATTCGGAGTTATAAATGCTTGGGGTGGCATTTGCATAGGCCTCCCAATTTTGTTCCATGCATGATAAAACACAGTATAGGTGGCCAGCAAAAGGCTATTTGTTGTCCTTCAAATGGTTCCTTTGTGTTCATCAAAGAAACCGTTGTCAAACATCAGGGTTTTGAGGTTGGTAATGTGTGTTTCTTTGTATTTCTCCTTTGCTATCTGTAACCTGTACCGCAACAAAGCTCACCAAAAGTCAATAGTTCAGTCAACCAGAATCAGTTCTATTTTTCTATTTTATAGTCCCCAGTCCCATGATAGTTTAGGTTGTAATTTCAGTATGTTCCGGGGTCTGTGTGGAACAGGTTATTGAATATGTTTGTGTGTTCTCCCCTGTTGTCTTCTTCTTGTACCACACAAGCTCAAACCAGATAATTAGTAGCTAAATAATCGGTTATACTTCCAAGCCCCTGTGCTCAGCCAATAAATAGCTGAAAACCTTATCTCTAGTGCCTATCCTCAATATAACAAGAAAAAACCTGGTACGTTGACTGGGGGACTTGCAGCTCTAAATTGCCTTCCATGCTTTTAGGAAGACTTGTCCTCTAACCTGACAAGAGCTACACGTAGGCCTGAGATGGAAAACAATCAATATAAACTATCTGACACATAATTCCATGAATTAATGTAAAATTCATCCATAACTGAACAACTGAAAATCCGGTTCACGGAAATCAAAATCAGACATTTTACTATGAATCAAGGCTCAAGTGTTTATGACACTGCATTTCATATCCAATACAGATGCATTATATATGCCACATATCCATTCATGCATGTCAAAAAAGAAACATAATCATCATCAAAATTCAATGCATCTTAAAGGCCGTAATGACCAGTCATTTCAGGAGAAAGAGAATTTTGTGTTTCCTTGATGTGCTTTCATGTTGAGCCAAGTGTTCCTTTGTATAGCTTGTAGAGCAGTGTTGATCTCAGGTGTTTCCCCCTTGAAGTGCTTTTTAGTTCTTAATTTCCAAATTTGCCAGATGAAGGAGATCCAAACTGCTTTCCATGCATATGTATTGCTATTTGTAGGTTTCCTTGAACAGAACTCCTATAGATTGGGCACTGATTCAGATATCAGTTGGTAAGGTGAACCTTGATACATCCATTTTTCTAGGGTCTGCCAAATGGATAAGGTTATAGAACAATTGCAAAATAGATGCTCAAAAGTTTCCTGCTCTGAGTTGCACAATGTGCAGGAAATCTCCTAGTCGGCTGGTATGATCCCTCTGTGTTGCAGTGCCTGCTTGACAGGGAGGCCTTTAGCTGGAGTTTCCAAGCCATAATTTCATGCTTGGCTTGTGAGTATTTGTTCCAAATCAGAGAGTGAATCTTAGCCTCCTCGTTTGTAAATGACATTTGCATAGGCCTCCCAATTTTATCAACTGGTATAATCTATGCTGAGGAACACCTGGATGTTTATGAAGGCACTTTGGAGTGACACTGTTCTATCCTTACTCACTTAATGATTGGCTGATCCATCCAGCTGCATGTATGGGAGTTAAACACTGAACTGACAATTTGAATGCATGCAGGCAGCACCAAGAAATTTGATCCTATCATCAGCTGCTTACAGGAGACAAGATACAGAAAGATGTTACCTGATGTAACCTGATTAGAGTAATTCTCACGTCCTTCACTCCATGTTAATTTGATGTAACTGTGTTCCCTTTCTGCGATGGTACAGGTTAGGTGAACGCATGAAGATGCACAAAAATAGCACTAGATAAAATATGCTACTATCTCCAGCTGCTGCTAAGATCTGATGGATACTATCTGTTGCAATTAAAACATAGTAATCTCCTCTGCTCCTCACCTCATTATCATTCTGACGTTATTATCTCTATTCTTCGTGGAGGTACATGTTAGGTAAAGATACGGGCACATTCATCAGCCTACACCCTACGATATCAGAGTTGATTTCTCATGCTGGTTGCCTTGCAACAGAAAAATATTACTGCAGGCGGTTCAAACACCTAACCATGACCTCTGAAGAGTAATGTAGAAAGGAGGGTAAAGGGTGACAGAAATCAATAGTCCATGATGCTATAAAGTGAACAGGCTGAGTTTTGCTAACTACTTCAATAAAGACTCCTATAGCCCTCGGGGTGCCTACATAGTTGAATATCAGTAGATCAATGCTGGTTCAACCCTTAAGTCTTTGCTTAAAGGGTTTAGTGGCAATCTCTTGACCTTGATACTATAAGGTGCACAGGCTGAGCTGGGTTTTGTAGTAAGATAATGACTCCTGTAGTCATTCTATGACAGCCTCCATAGCTGGAAGTCATGTGATCAATTTGTTCACAGCCTTACCTACTCCTTACATTGTATCATATGCTTCGGATCTCATTTTTACTCTTTTCCTTTTCTTTTCCTTTTTTTTTTCAGACTCCTTTTTTCATCTTTCGTTTCTTTCCTTTGTATCTTCATGTATATTCTTACCGCAGGTAAGAAAGCTGTACATTACTTTTTTTTTTTATTGAATTATGGATTGACAAAAAAATCTCCCTCAATCTCACGACCAAGTTCTCCTTTTATTGGTAAGAAGTTCCATGGGTGTTTATTAAACAAGATACATGAATATAATAATGAAAAATGTTAACCATGGCTTTCGAGTGGTAGGTACGACCTTTATCTCCACTTTTTTTTTTTTATTTTTTTATTTTTTTATTTTTATTTTTTATTTTATTTTTATTTTTTATCTTGAGTTCGGTCAATAGGACAAACCTTTCATGTCATGTTTTCAATTCCTCTTTGACCTTGTATGACTTCACGACTTCTCTTCCTTCGGTCATGCATGGAAGACGTTCAATTGTTTGCATGGGTTGCTTAATTCTCCCCCTTTAATGCATGAGCATGCATGGGCTTTCTTGATGGCCTTGACGTTAAAGTGCATGAAATTCCATAAAGAATATGTTTCCATGTTGACATGTATGGAAGAATTCCATAATGATGTTTCTAGCCTGTATGAAGTTAGACTTATTTTTAATTCCATACATGATTTGGCTTAGAAGACATTTGGCATTATCCTCCAAACTCATGCAACTCATGCATGAGTTTTCATTGCCTTGACGATGTGGACGTGAACTAGAATGTTGTGTGGGCTTGTTGATCCAAATGGGCCGTGGGTCCCTTTCAGCCCAAACTTGTTGGATTAATCCCAAAAGGTTTTCTTTAATTTGATTAGGCCATGGCCTATTAATTGGACCATTCGGCCAGTGCCAAGGATGTAGTTTTACCAAAAACTCTCGCAAAGTTTTTTACTTGCTCAGTTCGTGAGAATCTCCCACACTTATCTTGGCCGCACCCGTGCTGGCTTTGACTCCTTGGGGAGGTGTATCCTGGATCACATCATTTTTCCACTCTTCAAAAGTATTTGTCCTTAAATCCGTACCTACATCAAACACAAGCCGATTAGTAACTTCAAAACTTTGATAGTCATCGTACTCACCTTGTAAACTAAACTTGTGGGTCTTCTCATTCATACGGGCCACAACATGTCCAGCATCCCAAAGTAGGGAGTTTGTTCGCCAATCTCCTGTCCTCGGGTGAACCTACTCCTAACTACTTGGTTCAAACATTGTTCTTTTGAATCATGAGTCAGCTCGCTGATCAAATGATGTTTTCCTTCTTTCAATTTTAAACCACCCTCATTATTGCACCATCTTCAAAAAAATTGTCGTCTCTTTGCCACCTATGCTCAAGTATATACTCAAAGATAAAATAGACAAAGCCAAATATTATAAGAGATCATAAACAATTTCAATGGAAGATAGCTATTAATTCATGACACGGCATATAAGGTTCATATGATTTCAAAGAAGGTCCAAAAAGATGTTTATGCCAAATATGTAAAGCAACGGCGAATGGTGGAGTGTCTAGACATAATGAAGGCATAGGATGTGAAAAGTTTTTCTTGCCAAGATAATGTTATTCCTAGATACGCATCATGTATTGCGTTCCCACATGAATGGAGTATACTACCATAATCACACCCCTGAGCATAAAATCCTAAAAATAATCAAAGTTAAGCAAAATTCATTTGTAACAAGGAACATGAGATATACCTTCGCGACATAGCATTTCCCACCATCTTTCCCTTACCTGAAATTGCGCTAGGGCCCTTATGGATACATTACTTGGCCGAAGAGATATTCACTTCCCCTTGAAGCTCTTTCGGCACATCGTGGTGGTTCATTGGCACGACTTGTTCGGTCAATGTTGCTCAAATAATGAAATCAATATAGGGCTCATTCCCTCGGCTTGGAGACCATCCCAAGGTGAGCTCCTCGGGTAGAACATTCTGCGATACATGCAAAAAGGAAATGAGTTCGCTCGGCAAAGATCCAACAAGATGGTTAGGGGATAAAACAACTTCTTTTTCATCACTACCCTATTTTTTTTCTCCTCTCTCGTTTCTTTCCTATCTTGTTTTTCTTGTCTTGTCGCTCAACTCACTTTTTTTTCATCCTCTTTTCTTTCTTTCTTTTCATCGTCGATCTCTTTTTCTTTCACCTTTTCACCATTGGCCTCCTTTCTCTCTTTTGTTTTTCCTAACTCTCTTTTCCCTCGCACTCTTGTTTTTATTTTTCGATCAAATCTTGCATGATGGCCTTTACCAATTTTTTTTTTGGAGCCAGAGATGTAAGTGGTTGTGGGTCTGGCATCCCTTGTTGTAGTCTCCTTTTGGGCACTAATTACTTTCAAACTCTTCATATTTGTAGGTGCTTCGCATTCAGCGAGTTTCAGTACACGATCGATTGCCTTTCACCAATATTTTGACACTCGTAGCATCTGCCACTAGTTCAGGCTATCCTTTGGCGTTGATCACCCATACTTTATCGTTTGGACATTGGATGGCTGTGTGACCCCGACCTTGACATGTGATACATTTGATGTTGTGGGTTCAAAGAGTAGGAGCGTGGGTTGTGATGTCCTTTGGTTTGGCCTTGTGAGAGGATGCAATTTTGGATTGGCATGGCTCGTCCTATTTTGGAGTCTTCTCCATGGTGGTCTCCTTGGTGGCTCGGGTCTCCGCCTTGATGGTTCACACCTTGCCTCCGTTTGTTGGAAGCCACGGTTCTACGTACCCAGGGTAAGTAAGGTTCTTCAAGTTCCTCAGACCATCCCTTGACCTCCTTGCTTGTCCACATTTTCGATAATGGACGCTTTGTTGTGCTTGAGGCGCACAGGCCTTAATGTCATCCATCCGTTCATGCATACGCCACATTCGGGTCGTCAAGGTTTGCGCTAATCGCCTTTGGTCCACTTGTTGAGGCATCCGATCGGGTCTCCTTTCTCCTCTTGACCGCATGGATACATTAGGAATATTCATGTCTGTGTACCTACACAAAAACATGTTATAAATAAATTTCCTCTCCGCTCACTCACATGTATCACTCGAAAGGGACTCTTCACTCGTGTTTCACACAATTATTTTTGGCTTTTTTCATTCTGATAAACTCGCCATCAAGCCTTTTTCCACTCGTGAGTTTTCCTTGTGTCCTTTATTCAACTCTCTTTGAAGTCAATCCAAAACTTGTCAAGTCTAGTAATGACTCAAAGAATCGGAACTTGATTAAAGTTGGTTGGCCTTAAAGGGATTAACACGTAGAATTGAAGAAGAAAAGGTAAAAAAATGAAGATTTATCCCTATCTAGAGAAGAAATCTCTCGCTGATTTGTAGCTTTCTTTTCTATTCTTGGTAAAGAGAGAGGGCTTCAATTTTGTTGTTGTTTTTGAAATTTTCGTAGGCTCCTTTTTTTTAAAGGAATTGGCCCTTTTTCCCCATGCTTTTGACTTGACTGATTTTTTTTCTTGAAAAATCAGCACAGTAACAATAATTATAAGATAGAAGGTAGAAGAAGATAGAAGATAAATCTACCACAAGAGAAGGTGTCCCATCGGCTATAAAGAGCAACAAACCAATGACATCAAGGGTAGCCCAACATTGCTCAAATCTGAGCTCTGATACCAAATGATATGAACCTAACATTTGAGTTGTGATGGTGAGACTACTTTTGATATGAACCTAGCCAACTTATGACTAAATCCAATACCAATATTGGTGGTTCGAGAAGGATTGAATTTTAAAATATTGTTGAGTACTTGACCTGTCACATATAGAAGAGGGGGGAACCAAGCCTACGTGTTTGTAGTATTTTAAAATAAAGATGCCACCAATTGTATCTTGAAGACAACTTGTTTCAACTAAGAACCAAAGGATAAGTCTTACTCGACGCCACTAAAACTTGAAACAAAGTAATAGATGAGTCAGAAGAGAAAATCTTATAAAAGACCAGGAGAACTCAATATCTCACAAAGCTTAAAGCTTACAAAACACAAATAAACTCCCTCAATCTGACGGCCAAGTTCTTGTTTTATAGTTAAGGAGTTCCATGGATGTTTATAATAAGATACATGAATACAATAATGACAAATATTGACCGTGGCTTTTGAGTGATAGGTACGGCCTTCATCTCCACTTTTTTGTCTTGAGTTCGGCTAATAGGACAAACCTTTCATGTCATGTTTTCAATTCCTGTTTGACCTTGTATGGCTTCACGACTTCTCTTCCTTCGGTTATGCATGGAAGACATTCAATTGTTTGCATGGGTTGTTTATTTCTCCTCCTTTCATGCATGAGCATGCATGGGCTTTCATGATGGCCTTGAAATTGAAGTGCATGAAATTCTATAAACAATATGTTTCCATGTTGTTTGTATGGAAGAATTCCATAATGATGTTTCTAACCTTTATGAAGTTAGAGTTATTTTTAATTCCGTGCATGATTTGGCTTTGAAAACATTTGGCCGTATCCTGCAAACTCATGCAACTCATGCACGAGTTTCCTAATGCAACCAAAGTTGTAGCTAAGTCCAAACAAGGGGGCCACGACCCCAAGGATGGAGAGGACGAACCCATGGCCCAAAAATGTCAAATGGGCCCCACAAACTATTTGAGAAGACCCGACACATTAAGGTTCAATGTCTATCCTAAGAGGTGAAAGGCCCAAACCATTATAGGGAAAGATCTAAAGATGTGGAGGAAAGAGAAGGAGGAAAGAGAAAAATGGCAAAAAGAAAAGTTCTTATAATTTAGGGATTTTGTCTCCTTACAAAGGGAAAGATGTTCCCTTTATAACTTAACACTCTTTTGTCCATCCAAAAAGCTTCTTTATAAGACCAAGACTCCTAAGTAAACTACAATGCACGTTGATGCAAATGTCAAAAACATCGTTGCAAGGACAAAACCCAAGGAGGAGCTGATCCTCCCAAAAGTACCGATCACTCGTGATAGGTTGAAGAAGTTTGAAGATGGACTTGTATTATTAATATATGAGCTTTGGACCGAAGCCGCATGGAGTGAGATAGGGCATACAACTCACAATGACATTCCTTGGAAGAAACCCACTAGTTCACTTGGCCTAGCCCACAATGGTGTTACAACTCAGCCCAAGATTATTCATTTGCTCCAGCCCAAAGATGAGGCCCAAGGCCCATGGTGTAATGCCCAACAAACAAAGTCCATGAATAAATCTTTGATCCGAGAATACCCCTTCATGATCAACACGTGCATGGCATATTAACTCATGATCAAAGCCATGATCAAGTGGAGATTTATGGCACTAAATGACAAGAAATGCATGAAGACTTCTTGGTTGTGCGTGGCATGATAAAGTGGAGATTTATGGCACTAAATGAAAAAGTAACATCTCCATGCTTCTACCAATTCAAGAGTGGCCAAAAGGGAGTTACATACACTTGAAGATAAATTAAGATGGGTTTCACACATCCAAGTAGTAACCAAAAGGAAGTTTAATGCATGCATACATGGACAATTATATATGATCGAGTGGAAGAATAATGCATTCAAGGCCATTTGTATCTCTCCTCCATGCATGCACCTCATGTCCAAGTGACCGAGTGGAAGACTAATGCATTCAAAGGCCATTTGTAACTCTCCTCCATGCATGCATCTCACATCCAAGTAGTGTTTAGTGGAGTTTTAATTCATTGAAGGTCATTCCTAACACCTCAATGCATAGCTCATGATGGGTTTGGAAAATCTATAAATAGGTGCACTTTGTAATCGTTGGTTTAACTTTGATTTTTATGCAATTTATGTGAGATTAGTTATCTCTATTGGTTTTAAACCAATTTTAGACTCATCTTTTCTCTTCAAGTTAAGTGGCGTCATTTTTAAAGAACTTATCTTTAATTCTTGGTTAGCACAAGTTGCTTTCAGGGGATTATTTAGTGCGTTCTCGGTTAAAATTTTTGTGACTTTTCATTGGGTGAAACAAGTTTTATTCAGGTGTAAGCACAACAAATTAGTCCCTTTTGGATCGTGTTTTTGAATATCGAATTGGTGTAGGATTCTTTCAAAAGTTCGGCAAGGATTTATATCATTTCCAATGCCTTGATGATGTGGATTTGAACTAGCATGTTGTCTGGGCTTGTTCCTCCCAATAGGCCATGGGTCCCTTTTAGCCGAAACTTGTTGGATTAATACAACAATGCTTTCTTTAATTTGCTTAGCCCACAACCAATTTATTGGGCCGTCTCAGCCAGTGCTAAGGATATAGTTTTGCCACAGATTCTTGCAAAGTTCTTTCCTTGCTCGGTTCGTGAGAATCTTCCTCACTTATCTTGGACGCACCCATCCTGGCTTTGGCTCCTTGGGGAGGTGTATCCTGGATCACATCAACTTTAATAAAGTTATTAATACTAAAGATACCTAACCATAGTATTAGTAAGAAAGTGATATGAATCCCTGCCGAACTAGTGATAAGACTCCACAACTATTTCGATACTTTAAGAAAAGACACAGACAAATTTGTTGTTTCTAACGCCTGAAGAACACCTTGTGTCCAACCAACGAAAGTCACAATTTTTGTAGGAACAAGGACGCCACAAAACGACCCCCTGAAAATATTGAATTACCAACCAAGAATCGAATGATAAGTCCAAAAAGAATACGATGCCACTTAACTCAAAAAAAGAAAAGATGAATCGAAGAAGGTTTAAAACCAAAAGAGAATACTAATATCACAAAACTAAATTCAAAACTTGTGTGTCCAATACAAAGGATGTTAAGGCCTTTACATATGCATAGATAATCCTAAAATTCGTGCAAAAATAAGAAGAAAATTTTAAAGTAACTAGGAAACTAATTAATGCTAAAAATTGGACCAAAAACATGTCCTAGGCTAAGAAGGAAGTTAGGACATGATGTTCCTTTTTTAGTTGGATGCCAAAACGTGTCTTGGAGCTTCCTTATGATTCTTGGTATTGTAAGGAAGCTTCTTGAATGGACAAAGGAGTGTTGGTTGTGAAGGAAACATTTTTCCTTAGGTAAGGAGACTAAATCCCTAAATTGTAGGAACTTTTCTTTATGCCACTTTTCTCTTTCTTCCTTCTCCTTCCTCCCTGTTTTTAGGTCTTTCCCCATGATGGTGTGAGACTTGGACTTCATCTCTTGGGCTAGATATTGAACCTTAATGGGCCATGTCTTCTCCAATGGGACGTGGGGCCCATTTGACATTTTTGGGCCGTGGGGTCCAAAAATTCTAAATATCATATTTTTAGCTCACATTTTCCTTGAGCTTTCCATTCATGCTCTCCTTGAATTTCTTAGCCTTCATCCTTGTGTTAGGCCCATCAGACATAAATAGTGGATCATGTTGTTTGGCGAGCTTCATGGCATTCTCAAGTTCATTTCTTCCTTTAATGGACATCATGGGCTCGTCCTCTTTATCCTTGGGGTCGTAGCCCTCTTGTTTGGGATTGGGGTGCAACTTGGGTTGCATTATTCCCCCCTCTTGAAAATGATTTGTCCTCAAATCCAAATCTGCATCAAACGAAAGTTTACCAGTGCTACTAAAACTTTTGTGATCACCATGCGTACCTTGAAGTTCAATCTTGGAATATGTATCTCTCCAACGTAGAACACTTGAATGCCATTTAACATGATTCCAATGAAACAACACCCCATCTCCCATTTCAAACACTCTCCTCTTGAATCCCATGTTGGGTGGATAAACAAAATGTAACGTGCTATTTTTATTGATCATTTGCCCCTTATCATAAAAAAGCTCTGCCTTTCCTTTGCAACCAAAGCTCACACGTACTTTCAAGGATATAGAAGTTAGCGAACTAGTTGATTTGATGCACTAATCCCATAAAATAACTGGCGAATTGCATGAACAGTACCGGCGAATTGCATGAACAGTAATACCCTGTCTCTATCGACAAACAAACTACCACCTATGGCCGTCACCGACGATGAGTGACGAGAGAGGATGCTCACTCGGGGGGCCCTCCCACACTCAGGTTGCCTCACACAGCCTGGGGAGCAACGGATTCAACACATCAACACACGCGCACCGAAAACTCCCGTCCGAGGAAAGCTACAATACTTATCGACGGAGACGGCTAAATTGAACACCCACGAAAGAGATCCCTCCCCTTGGGTACCAGAGAAACCAAGCCTCGACTTCTACTGCTAACCAGTAGCCAACCTCGTCATTATTTCCAGATGATGTGGACAATCCCAACTCACCAACAGAAGAAACTGAGACGTGAAGCCATAAAAGCGGGGAAGCAACCCCTTCTCCCGGAAAGAAGACGTAACGAAGGGCAATCCTATGCAGAAATGATGGCTAAAAATTCAACCACTGTGTATGCCGGACAACCAGCCAAAGACACATATTTCCTTACTAACTTCCCTGCTTCCTGTGATGAGGAACGGCTAAAGAGTATACTAAACTAGCAGAGCCCTATAATGGAGCTAAAGATTGCAAGAAAGTTAACCAAAGAAGACCAACTTTTTGGGTTCGCAGTCTTTAAGGATTCACAATTGGACTGTGATGATATGGTTTTCCGCTTGAACAATATATGGATAGGCTCATTTCAGCTGCGAGCTAACATAGCCAGATACCGAAAGACAGGAGTACCGAAAGCTAATGCATCAAAGATCCCAGTAATGAAGACAAAATTGGAAAAGATCCCCTATGTTACCAAGAATTGGACAAATCAGGCAGGGACATCAGGTAGTACTATGGTAGTTGATAAAAGATCTGATAAGGCCCACCTACCTCAAGCAGGAATTATCCCAGCGAGGAGCACCAATGAGCTGCAATATCAGGTTAAAACCATACATACCTCTAAGGATGATTCTACAGTATGGTTGGGAAAAGGGTATATAGGGACTCTCCTACCGGATATAGATTGGTTCAAATTGCAATTAGCCCTGAAAATGGTAGGTTATCTAAATATCAATGTTAGTATCCTATCCCCAACTTGGCTTCTACTCTGGGAAGAGGAGGAACATGACCTTGATATATTAATCCAACATGATTCTGGATGGTTAAGCAGCTGGTTATCTGATATAGTCCCCTGGAAGGAAGTACAGGAAGAATCTCTCATACCTAGACAGGTATGGCTGAAGATCTATGGATTGCCAATCCAATACTGGAACAAAAGCATATTCGAAAGGATTGGTGGAGCCATTGGGAAGTGTATTAAAATTGATGAATGTACTATATCCCATCGCTTCCTAACAACTGCTCAAATACTAATTCAGATTGACTGGGACAGGCCTATCCAACAGATGCTAAATCTTCTCATCAATGGTAAAAATTATCAGCTGAGGATAGTAGTACTCGAAACTGAAAGATTTCAAGAGGTCAAGCTTGTAGAAGATACAACTGATTCAGATAGTGAATTCTCTAATGAAACTGATGAGCTCACGTCACAAGATTCTGGAAATATGAGTCTAATCCATAACAGGGATCAATACAAAGACAGTGGGGCACAAATAGGAGAAGTTACCCCCAGAGCTAATAGTCCGAATAAAAGCCTCCTCCCAGCTAAGACTGGTGAATCAAATCACCTAAACTCCTTAACAGGAGATGACTGCCAAAACTACACTCTGTGATACAATCAGACCCCCTCAGACAGAGATAGATTTCCTGAAACAGTAGCATATGAAAAGGGTAACAAGTTTATATTACCTCATAGCCCCAATATGGTATCTGACATAAGGGCACAAGGGAGTAACAACATATCTCCACACTTGGCAGTCTCAGAATCACGAAACCCCGGTCATATTAGTATGGGATCACAACAAGAGATGGTAGTAGAAACTGTGGATGAGGAACAGATGATACATATGATGGAACATACTCCTACGGAATGGAATCAGGAGAATCAAGGGAAACAGGGAGATGAGATATATACCAGAGATTTCACCCCCTTGAATGAACAAGGGAAATCAGTAACTGATGGAAAAAATAGCACAAAACAAGCAAGAGCACAAGGTAAGAAACCTCTAGGAAGGGGACCAAAAACAAGGAGCCAGACCCGAAAAACAGTAGATATGGAAAAGGAACAGGACAATGAGACCTTAGATGAATGGTTGAAAACCATCAGCCGCAATAAATCACAGCTAGAGACTTCTGAACAACAACTCTCGGATGGTGAACAGCTAAGTAAAGAAGCTGACAGTGTAATGGAAATAGGTACAAAGTTAGGATTGACATATGGGCCAGCACCACAGGATATACAGAAAATGCTCATAGACTGGAATAAAGAGCTACGAAGATCCAAAAAAAAAGCTAGCTCAGAGACTGGACAGAAAAGGAATCAAGAGTTTCCACTATGAAGATTATAACTTACAATGTAAGAGGGCTATGCAACCCAGGGAGGAAGAGGAGAGTTAAGCAGCTCCTACTGGATGAAAAACCTGATTTTGTTAGTTTCCAAGAAACCAAACTAGATTACAATGAAAAGAAGCTGATTGAATACCTATGGTGGGAATCCGAATTTGACTGGATGTTCCAAGGATCCCACGGCCAAGCGGGGGGACTACTATGTATCTGGAATAAACACAAGTTCAAAAAAGAAGGAGTACAGTCTGCACAGGAGGTATTAGGGATGTCTGGCAATTGGGTTGTGGACACTCATATTGCTTTTATGCTGAATATTTATGGCCCGAGAGACTTACAGTCTAAGCTGACACAGTGGCAAGAAATAAGGAAGATGTATGAAGGGAATGAAAACAAGAAATGGTGGTTAATGGGTGATTTCAACGCTATACTAAATGCATGGTAGAGAAAGGGTACTGCACATAGACCAAACACCCAAGAACTAAGAGCTTTCAATGAACTTGTTCAGGATTTAAATCTGAGAGACCTCCGAATGGAAAGGAGGCACTTTACCTGGTATCTGAAATCCCTAAAAGCCATGAGTAGGTTAGACAGTTTTTTAGTGAATGATCTATGGCTGGGATCTGAACTGAACTGGATACAAGCAGGCCTAATGAGAGAGGACTCGGACCACTGTCCAATAAGCTTAATTTCTAAGAACAGGACTGGGGGGCAGAAGCCTCTCAAAGTTCTAGACTGCTGGCTTGAGGACAGCAACTACATAGCAATGGTAGACAAAATCTGGGAACAATCTGATGTGCAAGGCTATGCCAGCTTCAGAGTTAAGAAGAAAATTCAGGCAGTAAGAGCAGGGATCAAAGAATGGAACCAATATGAGAGAATAACAATGGCTGATAAACGACAGAAGATCTTACAGGAAATAAAAAAACATGGAAGTAGAGGTGGAGCAGAACAGAGTGAACCCAACAGTACCTGAAGTGGCAAGGAATATAGCTGAACTAGCAGAAGATTTCGACAGAATTACTAGGCAGATGGAGAGTATAGCATATCAGAAAGCAAGAACAACATGGCTGCAGCATGGTGACTCAAACTCAGCTTACTTCCATAACTGCATAAACCGCAACAGGAGGAAGAACCATATAGAAGGTGTCTGGGATAGGAATGTCTGGATAGATGACCCAGTGTTGGTCAAGAAATGCTTCAAGGACCACTTTGAGGAAAGATATATGGAACAGTCTTGGACAAGACCTCGAATAACAAACCTAATTTTCAATCAAGTTAGTGGACACTCACTGCGGTTACTGCTAGCTCCCTTCTCGGATAATGAGGTAATGTCTGCTATTTTAGAATGTGATAGACATAAAAGCCCTGGGCCGGATGGACTAAACTTCAAATTCATCAAACATTTTTCAACAACAATGGGGCCAGTCATCTGCCAAATACTCAAAGAATTCTACAGATACAGCAGCCTGGCTAAAGGTTCAAATGCTGCACACATTGTTCTGGTAGCCAAAACTGATTATCCGAAACATGTACAGGATTATAGACCAATTACTCTGATTGGGGCTGTCCCAAAAATCATTGGAAAAGTGCTGGCAAAAAGGCTAGCTCCAGTCATGACAGACATCATCTCTCCAACACAAATGGGATTCCTAAAAGGTAGAAAGCCACTTGATGAAGTTTTAGTTGCTTCTGAAGCCATTGATGAGATCAAAAAACTGAAGCAGCCAGCTATCATATTCAAGGTGGATTTTGAGAAAGCATTTGATACGGTCAACTGGGAGTATCTGATGGATGTCATGCATCTCATGGGATTCCCCCAAATCTGGTAGAGTTGGATAAGAGAGCTTCTTGCATCTACCTCCACATCCGTGCTTCTAAATGATAGTCCCACCGAGGAGTTTTACCAGAAAAAAGGCCTTAGACAAGGGGACCCCCTATCCCCCTTACTTTACCTCATTGCAGCAGAAGGACTAGCAAGGATGATCCAAACTGCAGCTTCACTAAATATGATCCAGGGGATGGAAATTGGTAGGAAAAAAGTGCCCCTAACACACCTACAATTCGCAGATGATACTCTGTTATTTGGAAAGGCTGACTGGAATACCGTTACAACATTCAAAGCAATCCTACAAAACTTTGAACTTGCATCCGGACTCAGGATAAATCTATCAAAAAGCAGACTGTGCGGACTCAACATCCAGCAAGAGGCTCTGCAGAATATGGCTGAGTTGCTGGGATGTCAGACATGCTCTCTCCCCATCACTTATCTTGGTATTCCCCTTGGAACAAACCATAGAAAAAAAGACCTCTGGAAACCAATCCTTGATAAGTTCAGTAGAAGGCTCAATACATGGGAGCAGAAACAGATTTCTAAGGGTGGGAAACTAGTCCTGCTTAATTCAGTTCTAGCAGCACTCCCTTCACATTATTTCGGCTTCTACAAGGCCCCACCCCATGTCATCAAGAAGTTGACATCTATACAGAAAAGATTTTTATGGGGTGCAACAGAAACAAAGCGGAAACCTTACTGGGTATCATGGAACAAAGTGTCCACTGCCAAGGAAAAAGGCAATCTTGGAGTAAGGAACTTACAGGCATTTAATGAAGCAATGGTAGGTAAGTGGATTCCCATAATACTGAACAATGAAACCAGTTTTGCAATGGATATTATCAATTCAAAATACTCTCGGAATGGATCAATGCAAATAGGTTGCTATAATGCTTTAAGACAACCAGTGCCTCTAGACAGAACTGAAAGAGGAAGAAATGTGAAGTATGCATCAGTATGGTGGAGGTCCCTGCAGGAAGTAGCTAATACCACCTGGTTTAATCAAATAATCAAGCTCAATGTAGGTGATGGTACCTGTGTTATATTCTGGCTAGACAAATGGTGCCAAGACAGATCGCTAGCTGAACTGTTTCCATGGTTATACAGGATAACTACTGATAAGCAGGCTCGGATATCTGGGATGGGAAGCTGGTTCAATAATACATGGGAATGGAAATGGACATGGAGAAGACTACTAAGAGATTATGAAACTGAAAAACTAAATGAACTAATATCTCTTTTGCAGGAACATACTCCAGATGTTTTTTCACATGATAGATACACATTTGAAGGGGCTATGGATGGGTGTTATACTGTGAAGACTGCTTACACAAAGATACTTGATAGCATTCCCTGTCCATACTCACAAGATGATTCAACTAGGCTACAGAACGTCTGGAATGATATCACACCAAAAAAATCCAAATTTTCTGTTGGCAGCTGCTACAAAACTCAATACCTGTCAAAAAAGTGCTACAACAAAGACATATCATTCATGAAAACAATGAAATATATTGCACATTATGCAGAACTGCAGAGGAAGACTTAACACATTTATTCTCTAATTGCAGGGTTTCATTGAGGCTATGGGTTAAAGTTAAAGCTTGGCTTGAACAGTCAGGCCACTACCTAGAAGGCTTCACGGATGCACAGATTCCACCATTTCAAACATTCATCAATGCTAAACCAAACCAGGTAAACTCAGCGGCATGGAAATCAATATGGTTAGCCCAAATCTGGAAAATCTGGCTCTACAGGAACGAGGTACATTTCTTAGAAAAGGTTGTTGAAATAACTTCGATGGTACAATCAATTCAAAAACAGATTTGGCAGTGGATAAAAGCAAGTAGAATGCACAAATTTAGCTACTCCTTCAATGACTGGTTGCTCAATCCGATCCATTGCATGATGTTTTAAATGCCCTAAAAGCTCTAGCATAGGAAGGGTTAGTTCTAATTTCAATCCCGCATGATATGATTTAACTGCTGCTTCAAGAACTACGCACAGGGGCTCCCAACATATTCGGTGGGAAATCAGGTATGACTATCTGTGCTAACAGGTTCTAGATTACATATTTTATGGAGAAAGTTTCTGTGTGGTACAGGTCAAACAGGTTCAAATGGAATAACAAGGAAGCACATGATTAACACTATGAGAATGCGAAGTCAGACCTTACATAGGATACAAAGGAAAACCCACTAGCATGATAGCACATGATTTAATGAAAGCATCACTCTCAATCTCTGTAAGCTCTTAGGCACGTAGGGAGAGCTGTGTACCAAATCAAAGCCGTACTCTAACGGACATAGGTGAGCTGTGTACCAGGATAAGCTGACAGCTATGAACCTTGCCAAGCAATAAAATAATAGATACGTGCTAGGACTTGATAAGTTGACAGTAAAGACCTCTGCAACTAGTACTCTACAGGTCATAGATGAGTTGTGTACCATCCATAGGGTGATATGATGACAGCGACGATTCTTGACAAACAATAAAATAATAGACTCGGGCGACCTGCTTAGCAGTGGAGTATAGAGATCACTGATGTATTTTCTTTAATTCGTGGGTAGCTAGTGGTTATATTATATTATCAAGAGCGGAATGTGCTCTTTGCCCATAACATCTTTCTGTAAATATTTTGTTTTTTAATGAAATTTCAGCTTACCAAGAAAAAAAAAGGTTTCATGACTTTCTTCCATGTTTAGCTTAGGGTATTCTAGCATTCTCCATCAAGTTGAATTGGTGGTTCTTCAATTTCCAACTTACTCAATACTTCAGTAACTGATTTGCTGGCCACTGCCCTCGTCAGAATATCAACGAGCTGATCTTCTAATCGGAAAAATTGTAGACTAACAATTCCTTCTTCAAGTTTTTCTATTATGAAGTGTCTGTAGACCTCCACATGTTTTGTTCTATCATGTTGTACGGGATTCTCAGAAATACTGATCACTGCTCTGTTATCACACATAAGGGATAGGTAGTTGGATTTGAGGATCCTAGTTCTATCAACAATTTCCACAACCATAGTACCTCAATTATACCTCTGGCTACCCATCGAAACTCAGCCTCAACACTCATAAGAGCCACAACTTTATGCTTCTTACTTTTCCAGATTACCAGGTTTCCTCCTACCAGCATAAAGTATCCTGCAGTGGATCGTCGGTTAATTGGATTTTTAGCCCAGTCAGCATTGGTATACCCTGGATCTTCAAGTATCTGTTTCTCCTAAAATGAATTCCTTTTCCTGGTGATCCTTTCAAATAACGAACTACTCGGAGTACAGCCTTCATGTGGTCTTCCTGAGGGCTATACATGAATTGGTTGATAACCCCTACGGCATATGCTATATCTGGTCTTGTGTGTGCCAAGTAAAAGAGTTTTCCTACAAGGCGTTGATATCTTTCTTTGTCTTCCAAGGGGGGCTCTTTGATCATTTGGAGTTTGAGATTTACTACTGCTGGAGTATCAATTGGTTTACAGTCCATGAGTCTTGTCCCAGCTAGGGTTGTCCAACGGTCTTAGCGGTAGCGGTAAGCCCCTCATCGCTTCCGTTTCCGCTAAGTTAATGGATTTGAAAAATTCATCCGCTAACTGCTTTTCCGCTTCCGTTACTTTCGCTAAGATAGCGGTAGCGATAGTGAAAACCGTTAATTTCGCTAATAAATGAAAAAAAAATACAAATACAATTCATGAAACCATCTGCCTTCACTCATAGGTAATTGCAGCTTCATGTTGATCACTTTCATTACTAGTCCAGATTAAATTCATATAGGAGATTTATAATGCAATACAACATTTTAGTGAAGGAATGAAGCATGAATAATCATCACAAAATGCCAATTAATATTACGGAAAGATGGAGAAAGAGATATTCAGAAGTACATATATAACTGTCAAAAACGAAAATAAAGTTATAAACTCTAAATATAGGTGACTGGCGGTTGGTGGAGGAGGGAAGAGAAAGATGGAGAAGAGTCGGTCGCGCCTGAAAGAAAAGAACATGCCTAATTTCTGAATTTGAAGGTGAAGACTGAAGACGAAGGAGACTGGCTAAGGAATAGGCGAAGAACGGCCAACTCATGTCTGATTTGTGATTTCGAATAATTCTGAATTCTCAATTCTGAAATTGAAATTGAAATAGTGAACTAAAAACCATAAGCCCTTTACTCGTTTAGGCGTCGCGTGTTGTCGTGTATAAGCGTGATTCACTCTTTCAAAAACTGAAAACATAGACACGCTACCGTGAATTTATATTTTTAATTTTTTTTACATTAAATAATAACGGTACTAGCGATAGTAGCAGAAATTGCTATTGCTACCACCATCGCTTCCGCTATTATAGCTGATTGCATTTCGGCCGCCGCTTTCGCTTACACTATACCACCAGAAGCGATAGTAGTAGCTATTGCAATTTTCCACTAATACCGCTACCGCTGGACAGCCTTAGTCTTAGCTAGAAGATCGAGCATATATTTTCTCTTTGAAATAAATATTCCTTCTTTTGTTCTCTGGACTTAGATACCCAGAAAGTAGTTTATTGCACCTATATCATTCATCTCGAACTCTTCAAAAAGATTTTTTCGAAATGTCGATATCTTTTCTTGGTTGCTTCCTATGATAATCATATCATCGACATAGATAACGAGGCATGTTACCTATCCTCCCTGGTTCTTTAGGAATACAGTATGGTTTGAGTTGGTTTGCTTGTATCCATATCTCTTCATTGTCATGGTAAACCTCCCGAACCAGGCCTTGGGTGACTGTTTTAGACCATATGCCTTCTTTATTTTGCACACTTCTCCTTCTCGAAAGTCTTTGGTGAAACCTAGTGGGGTAGCCATAAATACTTCTTCCTTTAGGGTTCCCGTGTAGGAACACATTTTTTACATCGAACTAGTGAAGTGGCCAATCAATATTTACAGCTACTGAGAATAGAACTTGAATAGTATCCATTTTTGCGACTCGTGAGAAGGTCTATGAGTAGTAAATCCCATATGTTAGGGTATAACCTTTCACAACCAATCGAGCTTTGTGACGCTCAACCGTATCATATGCCTTGTGTTTTATGGTATATACCCACTTGCAGCCTACTCGTTTCTTTCCTCTTGGTAACCTGCATTTCTCCCAAATGCCATTTTTGTTCTAGGGCTATTATTTTCTCTTTCATTGCCTAATGCCACTCTTGATTCTATTGAGCTTCATGAACATTCTTCGGGATGGTCATGGGTGGTTGCCTGGCACTCTCCCTAGCCGAATTAGCCATGGGGTATCTTGATGTTCGCGTTTGGTACTCAGTAACATATTTTTTGGGAGGGATGCGTCGTGTACGCTTGGGAGATAGTATATTGTTCTTGTGTCTCATAAGAACCTATCTCTGGATATGCAATTTCAACATCAAAGTGAGCCAGAGTATGATCAACAATAGGCTCCAGATTTCTTACCTCGGGATTACCAGACATAGGAAGTTCATTGGGCATGTAGGCATCGATGTGTCCTCCATCTTCAGTGGTATGCTCGGAGGGGACAAAATTAGGCAAGTTTACCAAACTCTATAACCAATCCAGGGGATCCATCATAATATACTCCCCCTGACCACTGGATTGAGTGAGATAAAAGTATTCGGTCTCGAGAAAATTACAGTCCATGGTAATGTGTAATCTTCGAGCAACGGGACTAAAGCATCTGTACACCTTTTTGTTTATCCCATATCCTACAAAGACGCACTTAATAGCAAAGGATTCGATTTTGGTATGGTCAACACAACGAATATGTACAAACACTAAACAACCGAAGACTTGTGGATGTAGGGTGAGAATTGATGGGATGTTGGCTAGATAGGTCGTGACCTGAAGGGGTGTCTGGAGGGTTAGAATTTTCGTAGGGAGTAGATTGATGAGGTAGACCGCAATAGAGACGACATCTGGCCAAAATGACTCAAGGACTTTAGACTCAACAAGAAGAGCCCTGGTAATTTATAGGAGGATTCTATATTTTTCGTGTTGCTACCCCGTTTTGCTAAGGTGTTTGAAAGCATGTGGTCTGGTGAACCATATCTCTTTCACAAAAAATGATTTCATAGGCCGATTGATGTACTCCTCCCCCCGCCCCTTTCCCACTGTAAGACCTAAGGGTTTGGACCTTGGAATGGAACTAAGCATCAACCATAGCAAAGAATTCAACAAATTTATGATACACCTCAAATTTATGCTTCAAGAAATATATCCAAGTCATTCTAGTGCAGTCATCAATAAAGAGAACAAAATACCATAATGATGGATGCCCTAATGAAGTGGTGGATCCCCAAACATCATAATGAACTAGAGAAAATATAGATGTAGAGCGAGTATTATTTTAGGGATATGTCTGCTTATGGCTTTTAGATAACACACAAGTGTCACAGGAAAAGGTAGTATTGTCTGCAAAAAAATCAAAAATAGAAGCTTAAGGTAACCAGATGAAGGATGCCCTATTTGTCGGTGTCATAGCAATGCTTGCTTGGCAATAGTCCTATGAGCCAACATGGTAGTCCCTTGTCGAGCTACCTCATCCACAAAGTATTGTCCATCGTGCTTAGTGCCATGCCCAACGATCATCCTCATCCGGATATCCATTCTGTGATAGGTAAAAATGTAGGATACATCAGTGCCATGCAGTTGAGCTCCTTAGTCACATGACTAATAGATAATAGCTTGCAGGATAAGGATGGAACAAAGAGACAGTTAGGCAGCGAGAGTTTAGTTAAAAAAAAAAGGGACAATTTCGGCTTCCTGTATAGGACACAAACCTCCATTGGCTGTTTGGATATTTCTTTTTTTTAGGACTAAGGTGGTGAGGAGGTCGGAGAGATCATTGGTCATAGTATCGGTGGCCCCGCTATCCAATATCCACGAATTGTAGCTTGGAGACCTAGGGGGATGGGTGATATGTTGTGTTGATTTAGTAGCTATGCATCAACAAAGATTGCAAATATACAAGTCGAAACAAGTAATAAAGTGAGAGAGTCGACTGTCAAACCTCAAGGATTCAAGCAGATTAGCAAGAACCATAGCTTGTTTGCATGCAATTTGGACAAACATCAATTCAAGTTGAGTCCACACTAATTTCCAATGCATGACAGTAATTTAAACTAAGTAAATCTTTTTGGTATTTTTCATTCAATTAACTAATACAATTTAAAGGATAACTTATTGGTTGTATATCTAGAGCATTGACTTCACCTCTACGTGCATACACATGAGAATGGTTAATTAGTTTGTTTGTTAGATTTGTCAACCTAGTTGTCCACTGGATTTGCCCCCACAATAACTTCTCTAAGGGATTAGATATCTCAAGTTGTGTTGCAGGTGCTCATCTCTTGAATCTCGCACCTACATACTGAGATATACTATCCCACAAAGTGCACCCATGACACGGTCATGCTCCTCTCTCGAATATTGCACGACCTGTCCAGGGGCATTTGCCTCATGAAATCTACTCAGATGGGCACCGTCCCCATGAATGCTCATATCTCGAATCTCGCATTCTTAAGGCTCGATGTTGGTTTTACCATAGCCCATCTAGTTCTCCTCTCTCGAATCTTGAACTAGCTTGAGTACTGACAGTTGGTCGTCAAGAAACTACCAGTTTGAGATGAAAAGTAATAAAACCAAACAACCATAGTATTAAATCTAAAAATTAATGAAACAAGTTCGGATCAATGTTGCATTGATCTTATTCCTAGAGTATGTGAAAGTCAGGCGGGTGATGATTGAAGCCAGGTCTGAGGGATATGTTCAGGTGCTTGAGCCACAGCTCAAGCTTTCCCAGGGGATGTTGAGCTCCACGGATTTCTTTTCTTTTAAGTATTTCCTATTTTCTTCATTCACATTTGTATATAAACTTTATTTTCTTCTTAGTGGATTTTAGCATAACCATAAAAAATAATCTAACAACTAAACATTCAAAACACATACATCATACAAAATACACGTAGGGTTGCATCTTACCCTAATGAGAGGGTTTAGCTCATAATTGAAATACAAGCTTCCCTACTGGAAAATAAAGTAAAAGTCATAGTTCAGAGCACTCTCTCAGATGGGTTATGCTCTTCCTTTTTTCATCCTTTTTTGCTCTCAGCCAAGAATGGTTTCGATGGACCCAATTTTCGCCTTTTATATAATGTGCACTTCGATAGCTTCTTGAGTAGGCTATCACAGATATTTTCGCGAACAGGGGCACAATCGTCCATCCATTAATTACCGTACAAGTAGGGAAATCCCTTTTCAGGACAACATGCATTAAACAATTTTCCAGTCTGTAGCAAACGAGATTGTGGCCTCACTCCAATGAGTGTTTTTCTCTTGTTTTCGCATTTATGTGATGCTTATGTCACGCCCTTGCAAAAAACAAGAAATTAGTTTATACAAGCACTTGTTTCTATTGTGGAGTGGTCACTTTTGAGATAAAATAGGTGTAATAAGTAGGTGCAAACTGAGCCTATCACTGTACAAGCAATGGGCCATGTGGGCTTGAGGAGTCTGGACCAAAGCACTCAGGACTAAAACATTTGGGATTGGAAATATTGTGGGATAACTTGGAATATTTTGGAATATTTTGGGTTGTTTGTGAGTTTTTAGAATATTCGGGGGCTATTTTTGGGAAGTTTGGGAGTGCAGGGGTTGATTTCGAGTTTTTTTAGAGTACATGGATTGTTTCTGAGAATTTTGGAAGTGTACGGGTGTTTTCTGCAATTTTGAGACTCCAGAGGAGTTTTCGTGTGAGGTTGGGGTTTTGGGGCTACGTCTGTGAGTTGCGAAGACCCTAGGAGGTGTATCGCAAATATCGGGACATGCAGCAAGACTGGATTAGGCAAAACTCCTTGGGATGTATCTTCAATAGAAATAGAAGTCGATGGGCATATTTGCAAGGACAGAGAAGTCGAGGAAATTGAAGTCAAATCGTTGCCTCGACTCTCGAGACCTGGCTCAAACATTTTGTTGCTTTATGCGTTTATGCTCCTAACTCTATCTCCTTTGTTCACAATTGTAACCGTGATGGTTCCAAAGCCTAATCCGTCATTCGATTGGTTGCTGCAGCCATGGTTAGTGGCTGGTTTGCTGACCGCGGCAGCGGTGCCCGTCCCCTTTCTTCCTCACTTCTCACCGGGCCACCATTCGGGATAGCCAATGTGTTTGAAACAACCCTCGAGATTGTGCCCCTTCTTCTTGCAATCCATGCACCATAACTTTGGTTTTTCCACTCTATCGTACTGGGATGATGATTTTGTCGGTTTTCCGGCCAGATATAACTGGGAATTGATCATGAGCCAACTGTCCAGTGATGAATCGTTGCCTATGTATGTCGCCGGATTTAGAATATTCTGGTAAGCAACCTCCTGGAGGATAGTGGCCTAGACAATTTTGACTGAGGGCAATGAATCTCCTTTGAAGAGGTCTCATTTGACAGCGTCAAAGTTGTCGTTCACTGCTACGAGAAATTGGAATAGTCGATTTTCTTGGCAAAGGCTGTGGTGCGTTGCAGTGCCAGCGTCACACGTCATAGGGTTAGGCTACCTTCGGTCAATCTCCTTCCAGACCCTCTGAAATATAACATATAGGCCCTCCAAAGTCCCGATCCCTTGTTTCTAATTATTCAACTTCACTGTGAGGTCGGAGATTTGCAACTTGTCACTGCCGTTGTAAAAGATGGTCACCAAGCCGTCCCACATTGCTTTATAATCGAGTATTCCATGAATAGATTTACCAGGTCGGGGTCAATCGAGTCCAATACCCAGGAACAAACATTTAGATTTGTCTGCTCTCATGCTGGAAGGGTTGGGTATTCGGACATCGGGGGGAGAGTACATTAGTGATGTGGCTGAGTTGCCCCTTCCCTCTATAGCCATCTTCATCAATCTAGACCATAGGGAGTAGTTATGATCTGTGAGTTTCATGTTTATGGATCTGGGTGGATTGTGTTCTTGAGGTTTCATTTGTTTGATCAATTTGGTGAGCTGAGATGAGACATCTTCATGGTTTTCCTGAGGATTTCTGAAGTGCAGCGTTGTGCTCGTCGTCCCTGGCCGGTTGGAAAATGGGTAAATGATGGTGTTTGTTTTGATCCAAGGATCGTAATTGCTCTGATACCATGATATTTTGTGACAAATCTTTTTTCTATCTTACTTTTATTGAATTAGTATTACAATATTTATAGGATTAAAATCCTATATTTTCCTAATCTATACAGGGAAGACTTACAGAGAATTAAGGCAAGTATTAATCTTAGATTGATCCTTGCCTTATTACAAATGTTTAATGAGTTTATTCCATGTTTAGTTTAGAGTACTCTAACAATTTTCACTACAAAATATGTAAATAAATAATTGTAAATAAGGATAAAAATAAAACTATGTGGGTATTAGTGTAGGATTAGGCACCCTAAATATAGGATCTGTAATCCTCTTTCTTTAAGAAAAATATTTATTTTTCTCCAAACTTCCGTTTAATATGGTAGCAAAGCAGGAAGTATATTTAGGGTGTCTAATCCTACTTTTTTGCCCCATCCACTCCCGTTTGGTCGACTTTCCAAATGGTGAACAACTCCGGAGTTCCTTATGGGCGATGACGACAAGAAGATCCTTACTACTATCTCTACATAGATGACTGATGTATTGAACAAGCTACCTGGAGATGCGCCAATGGCAGTTTTACCGTCCGGACCTCCACTTGGTGTTAAGTTGATCGACACTAATTGTGGACTTTGGTCCCAAGTTACGAAGATGTTTTTGCAAGCTGCAACAAGAGTTATATTAGCGATAAAGCTAAGTAACCTAACTCTATTGATCCTAGGTTTTGAAAGTGGAAGACCGAAGATGCTACTGTTAGTTGGTTGTTGACTAATTCCATGGTGCCAATGATCTTTAAAAATTACATGCGGTTTCCAACTGTGAATATTGTCTGGAATTCTGTGGCGAGAACCTATTTTGACAAGAAGGATACCTCCAAGATCTATGATATGCGCCAAAAGGTTGGTAGTTTACACTAACAAGCGGGATCTCATGAGAACTATTAAAATACCATGCAAGGATATTGGCGTGAGATTAATTCGGCATCCTAACCCTATGGTTCATCAAGATGATATTACGAAATACAATGATTTAATCCTAGAGGACCTAGTCTATGATTTCTTGGCTGGCTTGGATGATCGGTTGGATAATATTCATAGTGAAGTCCTTCTCACTACTCTTATTCCCTCAGTCGAGGAGGCTTATGCTCAGGTCCGTCGTAAATATATCACCAGAAAGTTATGAATCATGAACCAAGGGACAGATCTGGCACTTTTCTTGCCTCGAGGGGAAAGCGGTTCAACCATTTTCGGTGGTTCTCGTGATGCTATCCAAGAGGATGATAAAAGTTGTTCAGTACTCACTATTAGTGCCCACGCCACACTATTAGAACCTATTTTGTTCCGCACAGGTATCCTGAGCATTAGAAGAAACCGAAAGGAAAAATAGCCTGCAGAACATTGAAACCTTCTGGTACTGTGGTGGTTGTCACGGCCATGGAGCAGCCAGTCCCGAATAATGAGTTGTCTTTTTTTCCTACAGTTAGTTTATGTGATACAGGAATGGCCATGTTGTCTTACCCTTCTCGATCTATTGTGGAGCATTGGATACTTTACACTGGTGCGCCTGATCATATGACATTTGATATCAATGATCTCTCCAACTCTACTACACCACGGAAAAGTGTTATTTTAAGTGCTAATGGAGGTGGTTGCTGGAGCGAGCACGACTGTCTTATCTCCAAAGCTCACTCTTCCTGATACTTTATTTGTTCCCTCTTTATCGCATAACTATTATCTGTTAGTCAGGTTACATATGATTTACTATGTATGGTGAAGATTTATCCTGACTTTTGTTTGATTCAAGATCTTCTCTTGAAGAATATTATTGGGCGTGGTACTAGAAGAGAGGGGTTGTACTACATGGATGATTTTAGTGTTGGTTGTGCGCTTCGTACTGGGGGATTCATGTCCATTAATATCAAATAACATTGGATGTGGCATTGTTATCTTGGACATCCATCATTCGTCTACTTAAAGTACTTGTTTCCAAAGTCAGTGAAACCTGCACGTTGTCCAAAAGTCATCGTTCTGCATATCATTCTAGCACGTTTGTTATTTGGAACCATTTTCGTTAATAAATTCTAATGTTTGGTATTTGCCTCCTATTTTCACTTTGAATGGAATGCATTGGTTCATATTGTTAGTTGATTATTGCACTAGAATGATATGGATTTACTTGTTGAAATGGAAAGAGAAAGCTATGGATGTGTTTATACGGTTTCATTCAATGACGAAAACATAGTTTAATGCTACTTTGAAAGTGTTTCGTTATGATAATGAAGGAGAATACATGAGTAGTAATTTTGTCGAGTATTTTGTTGTGGATGGAATTATTCATGAAACCTCATGCTTCTAGTCGCCTCAAAATAATGGTGAGGTAGAACAATAGAATCATCACATTTTGGAAACTACTCGATCTTGTTTGATGGATGATCATATGCCCTCACATTTTTTGGATGAAGTTGTTACTACGGTTATCTATCTTATTAATCGGATCTCATCTAAAGTGTTGGAGTTTCAAACTCCACTGACTTTCTTTTCTTGCAATGTCACTATCCCATCAGTCCTGATGCTACTGCCTCGTATCTTTGGATCAATCGTGTTCATTTATCTCTATCCCTCTCAATGTAGTAAACTTGATACTTGTGCAATTCGTTGTCTTCCCTGGCAATGGCCCCAACAAGAAGGGTACAATTGTTAAGAACAGATCTCTAGCCGTTTCTACATTTCTGTGAATGTCATATTCCTTGATTCTGAGCTATTCTTCAGTCCCCATTAGTCTGCTCAATATCAGGGAGCGAGTGTTGACGATGTTGCACTTGAACAGGAAACATGGGCATGGTTGGATGTCAATGGATTGATAGAGTACTTTTGAAGCATGCTAATGATGCATGAATTGTTGCATTTATCTCTTTATTATGTAATGTTTTATATAGGATTGTTGCACCATTGTATGGTTCAGAGAATTCAGTTAAAAAGGCTGCATTACCACCTAATCAATGCTGCCATGGTCAATCCAAAGCTTCAACAAGAATCAATGCAACATGGA
>JAOWBN010190667.1:0-15367 GCA_028565015.1 Pinguicula moranensis | reverse complement strand
AAAAAAAGAAGTCATAATCTTGTATCCATTCCTACCAGATTTCGTTACTTTATGAAAGGCTCGAGAGACCTGCCCCCCAAAAAATAAAAGAATAAGCCCTATTACGTGAGATAAAGTGCAAATATTATCCACTAGAACTCCAAAGAACAACAACTACCTCAAGAAATTCAAGCCCATAATTCGTTGGAAAATTCCTTAGTTCATGTGAGTCGTGACATCATCTAAATTATAAGTAGAGCTAGTCATGTGGGTCTGCATAAATTGAGTCACTCGATTCAATATAGTTTGCTAGTGGGATGGGTTAACCAATCTTTTTTTGGTAGGTAATCAGTAGATTGAACCCCACTATGTATCCTTCGTTCCCACTGGGCCTTCCGACTAATCCCGAGGTACCAAAGCCAGAGATGTCACCAGCCAGATTCGAACCTCAGACCTCACTAGGCAAGCCTTGTGTGTCTGGAGCCGATGCCTCTGGGACAACGGTGCTTCGGTAGATGGGTTAACCAATCAAATTGCTTTTTTTCTATTTTTTAATATTAAAAAATAATGTAAAAAATAAAAGTATTAAAAATTTAAAAAACAGTAATAAATATAAAATAGGTCATATGGGGACGGGCTGAATAGAGGTATGGGGTGGCACGGCACGACACGTTCTCAAATCATGCTGGGTCGGCCGAGCATGGTTGATAAATGGGTCCTGTTGGACTGCCATTGCAAGGACCGGGTCGGCCGAGCATGGTTGATAAATGGGTCCTGTTGGACTGCCATTGCAAGGACCGGGTCAGCCAGCATGATCCTTTGGCAACCTTTAACTGGGAACAAAGTGGATATTCAACTTCCCCTATTTATAAAAAAACAAGAATTCAAATTCCCCCTCTATTTATCAATTTGATTTTGGCAAAGTGGTTATCGCGGATAAGGGTGGCCAAACGGGTGTTTGAGATGGGTATTGCCAATACCCAATTCCGACCTGATAAGAAACGAGATCGGATTTACGGTCCTGATACCGTCCTAAAAATCTGAATTCCCGATTTTTGGGAATTCGGGTATCCGGACGGGATGGGTTTGAAAAATACCCGAAATATTCAAAAAATTACAACGTAAAAATAAATAAATCCCGATTATCCAATTACCTGATTTTCCATTTTTTCGATTTTCCTAAACCCGAAATCGTTCCGATTCTCGATTACTAAATTTATTTTGGATAATCGGGAATTCGGTCGGTCGGGATTCGGATTTTCCGAATCTCGAATGACCATGACCAAATGGGACTATTTGTTAGTTGTAGGACCGGGTCGGGTTTACGGGCAGCCCGGACTTTTTCTTACCTAATACAGCATCGTCAAGCTCCATAATGGTTGCTAGTAAGGTGATGGATTGATCTGCCTGTGGAGAAGCGTCTCCAATTTCTGTGCAATGGAGATTGATAGTATTTGTCATACATTCTTCAATTGTGTAGTAGCTTATCAGTTGTGGTAAAAGATATATGCATGGATAAGAACGTATCACGTTGGATGGAATGTACCTCTAGAACACTATACAACACATATGGGACTCTATCGGGGAACCAAATGGTCTGAAATATGGCGCTCGTTATGGCATTGTACGGTCCTGGAAGTCCCATAATATGGCATGATTTCAGGATTCACCATTTAATTATGTAGTCACCTTTTAGTCTATTCAGGTACAAATGTGGTACTGGTATACAACATAAGTAGCACCACCGATAAGAGTAACTGTTTCAGATTGGATTAGGGATCCTCAATTGTGTATTAGTCTATTTAAACCACCGTGATGGTAGGCACAAGACTATGATCGATTAAGTAGGAAAATACTACCGCTTGTATATTGTATGCATTTTGCTTAATGAAATTTTTATCTTACCCAAAAAAAATATATAACTATGAGATCATGAAGCTTAAATCCGAATCCCTAACTTAATTGTTGGAAGGAAACATGTTATTAGCTGAGTTACGCTTTGTTGAAATTGGATAAAAAAAAAATTGAACACTATAATTAATTAAAAAAATAAATAATAAATAATATAACACAACGTACCAAGTTAGAGCCTGGGGTCAGATGTACGCAACTTTATCCCTGTAATTATACAAATAGTATATTTTCCTCGCGACCCAATATACATTGCGTTATTTGATATATTTAGTTCCTACAACATCACTAATAAAAATATTAAAATTTGTTTAATAGAGCCATTTTGATCTAATCCATTATTAGCACAAAACTAAAAAAATTTATCAATGATGACTCCAATTACATTTGCAATGGACACCTAATTAAAAAAATAAATCAATTCACCCAAACGGGTTGGCTTAGATTCTCTTAAAAGAGGTTTAGGTTTCAAATTTCAATTCTCACTAGGTGCAACTAATTCGCTTGGGCCACGACCATGGGTCGCCTTCGGAATTCTTGGCCCGAGATTTAATCGATTCATGCGTGTGATCGTGCGCCCTATGGATTATTTAGATACAGTACCAGAAAATCAATTTAAAATCACAATGAGAAGTGTTTTAATCAATAGGTAAACTCTTGACCTAACTTCCAACTGTCATTTATTAACAACCTTGTAATTCAAAAGTTAAGATGGTAGCATGTTTCTGCTTGGTTTGAGCATTTCATCAAACATCTGGTGATCATCTTCCGGCACATATAAGACTGCAAAACTAAGGTCTTGCATTCCACGCGGAAGAGATGGATTTTCTCAGCTGTACACATTGGTCGTCTGCCTCTCGATTCTTGGGTAGGTCATATTCTTCTCCTCTCAAGATTTTACAAACTACGCTGTTTATCGATATTCTCTGTGTAGAATCTTAAGAATTTTGCAGAGTCATTGAAATGTTGTGCCAAATCTTACCAGATAGCCATGGGAATCTTCATGGCTACCGTAGTTCACCGAAGCTCCCCAAATTATGGCGGGTGAGTGTTCAGGCCCAAGACTAGTAACAATTCATTTCATTGCTTCTTAATCGTTTACTATCCTCTCTAAATGCATATGGAGATAATATGAAGGCTTTAGCCAGCAAGAATCAGACCAAGATGGCAAGAACACAAGGGAAATTGAGAAAAGGAGACAACAATTTTCTGCAAAAAGATCAAATTACAGAGCAAGATGATCTTCTAAATGGGAAGACTTTGAAGGTTGAAGATGAAAATGGAAGTGGGATGCTTTCTTCTAATAGTTTGGATGTTGAGAATTCAGTTGTTGTCCCATCAAGGAGTGCTGTGCTTCAAGCATGCACTGTCACTTCTGGTTTCATCGGTTTTCTGGGAGTTTTAATTAGGCAGGTAAGATTGGTTCTTGGTCCTTGAAAGATATCTTATTCCCTAGCAATATGATCACAAATTCACAGAAATGTGGAATCTTTTACATTGTTAAAGTTTATCAATTGTAACAACGCTTTATTTTATCCTTAGAATCAACTCTTCCTTGAATTGCTTGCATTTACATGGTCCTCTTGAACAGCACGCCTATGCTTTCTCAAAAACTAGTTCAATTGATTTGTTTTTCCTACAAAATTGCCAATGTTCTTTAAGTGCCAAAAGGGCTGTCTAAAGCTTACATTTTAGTTGGATATGTAGGTTTCTCATGTTGCATCAGAACAAGGATGGCCTGTTCCTGACTGTTCTGCAGACATTACATGTAACAGAGTACATTTGTCAGTTATTCAGGAGATAATTTTATAATTCGTTTGCTGTTTAGTGTTTTCACCAACCTCTTCAAAACTGGAGATCCCATCTTTTGTCCAGTTAGTTTTGAACCATGGCATCTCGAGTTGGTGGCTGGATCAGTTATTCTGATTTCATCGTGTCGTTTCTTGTTGTTGAAAGTATGGCCAGAGTTTGCCGAGTCTAGTCAAGCTGCAAATCAGCAGGTCTATCCGTTCATCTTTGTCTGAACATTTACCTTATCTTCAGCTTTGTTCTGTGTTGTGTTACCAATTACAAGCAGTTCTTCACTCTTTATCAACTCCAGGTCCTTACTTCACTGGAACCTCTGGACTACTTAGCTGTCACGTTTATACCCGGAATAACTGAGGTAAGTGCTGTTTTCTGTCACTAGAACCAATACTTCATACGCTTTCTTTTACGATCTAGCAATTCCGTACTCAAAACTCATGATCTAGTCAGCTCATACATGTCCTTGGATCCAATCGTCCCCTTCGTTACATTAGCTCCTTTTAGTAGATCATCTAGAACTGTGAGCATAACTTAGAAGCTAGAACTATTTCACCCTGCTGTATGATAAAAGATGGCTACCCTCTGATTTCAAAACCAAAATTGTAAATTCTTCTTGCACTTCTTAAAACAAACTCAAGCAGGAGCTTCTCTTTCGTGGGGCATTATTGCCACTTCTTGGCATCAACTTCACGAGTATCTCTGCTGTTGCCGCCTTATTCGGCCTATTGCACCTTGGAAGTGGACGGAAGTATTCATTTGGCATCTGGTAAGTTATAACCTCGTCTCTTACATCCTCAGCTGCTCAGCCAGAAACACACTTGTGCTGATAAACATTGTTGTAGGGCGACTTTTGTCGGCTTTGTTTACGGATATACAACGGTTTTATCCTCGAGCATCGTCGTGCCAATGGCTTCTCATGCACTGAACAATCTTGTTGGGGGTATCATCTGGCGCTACTCTTCAAACGGACCACAGAAGATTGAATGATTGCTGGCTTTTTTTGTTTTAAACTGGTGAAAGATTTTTACATAAAAGCATGGTTGAACCTGCATGTTAGATCGGGTCGACCCGTGGTGGCTTTGGGCCTGGGGTTGACTTTTAAGGGAACATAGAGACAAAGCCCAATCTAATTTATTTTATTGTAAATCCAATCAAACCTACTTTGTAAATATTGTTTCTAAGCAGAGTTTAGGGAGGGGAGGTGAGATGCATGCAGTTATAAATCTATCTCAAAAGAGATAAAAAGACTATTTTTTTTTAGAGATCCTAACTCGTAGATAAAGGCGAAAAAAATAAAAATTAAAAATTAAAAATAATAACAATAATAATAATATATATAAATATACAAATAGAAATATAAATAACAATAGATGATAAATACATAGTTAAATAAATACAAAAATATGAAATAAATAAATATCTAATTAAATGATAAATAAATAAATATAGTCTAACCCACTAATCTACTATACCTACTTCTATCTGTCCATACTCAAATATACATACATGTGCCCTATATCTCAACAAATTTGTTGTAAATTTTTTTTTTAGCCAAAACCAATTTTTCAAATAATTATTGATTTTGTATCTATATCTTATTTATAATTATTTTAGATCCACATCATGCAGGGGCGGAGCTGGGACGCACTGCCCCCACCTACCCTCCCAAAAAATTTGTAGTGTAATTTCTTTTAAAAAAATATTTTTGTGTAAACCTACATCTTTGACCCCGAATATGTGTTTTGCCAATCTCCACCGACCACTCCTCCTAGAGCCCAAAATCTTGGCTCCACTCCGCCAAGATATCAAGTGTATCATCTATATTTACCAATAATTCTAGTCCATTGTGTAATTTTCTATAGGCTCTTATTATTATGTTTCTTTGTTCCCTTTGGTAATTAAAGTCTTAGGTGTTCAGACTTCAGTGGCTATTAATTCTAAGTAGTTGGCCACTCCATTATGATTTTATTGTAAATGAAAGTGTTAAAAGTTGTGAAATTATCAAACTGTCATTAGTGATTGTAAATTTACATGATTACCCTTAATGAAGCTTTTAATTGAGACCGTTGATGAGTTTATTGATCCTGCGGCTGTGATACATGTAATCCGAATCCGTGTACTGTGTTATGAGTCATTTATAGCCTTTGATAAGTGTTAATCTAACGGCATGCATGCGTTGTCAACTAACACATTTATGTGCAATATGAACCATTGATATTAAATGTTATCACATGGCTTATATTGAATCGAGATATGAGAAATGACCTTAGCCGTGCAAAGAAGAACAGATCCGACGGTCCGAATTGTGACTTATCAAGGAGAAACGTTGATCGTTCGATTCATGGTATTCGACGGACAAGATTGGAAGATGGAAGCATATATAAACTTTTGATGTCTCGATCGATGCACTTTTGAACAATCGGTTTCTCTCACTATACGAACGCTCTCTCGATTTCTCTCGTTTCTCTCAAGGGTTTTCTGGCAAAACCTCTGATTTTCCGACTTTTAAAGTGATTATTGAGGCTCTCTTAGGGTATAATTGGAGGTCGTGGCTTGTTGTCACTATAGATCTATAAAAAATTGTTCTTGTAGTATTGTTTCTTTCGGAGATGTGGTTGTATTTCGGTTTCGTGGTTATATTTAAGGATATTACACTGGTTTGTGGCTGAAAGAAAAGTAATAAGAGTGGTGAGACTCCAGATTTGGAGCTCCAACGTGGATTAGCTGAGGGTTAAGTCTCTCGGTGAACCACGAGAATTAAACCCGATGTTTTTATTGTTTTTATCTATATTTTCTTTAAGATATTGTTGAAGTTACTAACAAAATATTAAGTGCGCAAGAACTAATTCGAGATCTAAAATCCAACAGAAAGTTAATGTGAGCCTTTTTGCTTCTTCTCATACAACTCTGTCCTTTCTTGCATCAAGAAAGAAAGGGACATAAAAACTAATAACTTTAGTCTTCAATATCACCAATATTGATAGAAACTTATCGTGCAATGTGGTCCATACACTACCATCAATTTCGCATGCCCAACCAAACCAAACCAACCCCAACAAATTTCCACTACTTCTTAACAAATACTCCCCCACCCCACCCCTATCAAACTTTTGATCTGTCACTAGAGACAGACATACTTGCGGTTCGGGATTTCGCACTGCACGCCACAGTTTGCTGATTGGGCTTTTCAACCCGACACACGCACATTTTGTAAAATGGGCAGATATCATACTCATGTTTATTGGCAAAAAAAATTGACCAGCTGCACACACATTTTCATGAGTGCGATTTAGGCAAATTTGCACGTTTTTTTTCGTGTGTGTCGTGTCTAATACGTTTGCACACGCACATTTGCTTGTCTCTAGTGCGGTGCGGCCAACCCGCATCGCATGCTATGATTTGCGGGCTGAACTTTCTAGCCTGACACATGCACATTTCATAAAACTGGCAAAATTCACATGCATATTTTTTGCAATTTTTTTTTGATACACATACGTTTTTATTCGTGCAATTTTGGTACATTTGCATAATTTTTCCGTGCGAGTCGTGCCTAATCCGTTTGTACGCGCATGTTTATCTATTTCTATCTGTCACTCACTATAGTCCCAATATATTTTGACCCCCTACAATATGCCCCCTACTTCAACTTAATAAAAAAACAATATAATTCTCCAGGCCCTAATTTTGGAGTTTCCAAAGTAGTTTCTTTCTTCCTGCAGCAATAAGCAAAGGCTGTTGTGCAGTATAAATCCTGTGAAGGCGAGAGCCAGGCTGGAAGTACAGAAGTAGTTCACTTTTGGTCCAGTCATTTACTGCCTGTCTTCTTCAGTAGACACAAAATAATGTGCGTGTAAGGACAATTCAACCTCATTTCTGTTCACGAATTTGATGAGATATCATCCTAATATATTCATAATCAAAGTTTGAGTATGAGAGTTCAGATGTACGTAGTTTAATTATTATAATTATACAAAGAGACTTTCTCTGTTGTGACCTAAGATGCATTGTGTCATTTGATATATATTCCAACAACTTAATTAATAGAAACACTGAAATTTAATAGTGTCATTTTGATCTAGTCTACTATTAGCATAAAAAATACTTTTTCAGCTCCATTTGCAATTGTTCACCACGAATTTACAACAACAACAACGTATACAGTATATTCCCAACTAAGTTGGGATCTGGGGGTCAGATGTACGTGACCTTACCCTTATAATTATACAAAGAGACCGTTTCCGTTGCGATCCAATATGATTGCGTCATTTGATATATTGAGTTCCAGCAACTTCACTAAATAGAGCACTGAAATTTAATAGAGTCATTTTGCTCTAGTCCAATATTATCAAAAATCTAAAAGAATTGTCAATAATGACTCTTCAAACTCCATTTGCAATGGACAATGTTCCCGAATCTGATGAAGATAAATTTTCAACCAACAACTTTGCTAAGTCCGCCAAAGAAAAAACAATTGTTTTCCACCTTGAACAAAAGTTGACTTTTTTTATCTGGAAAAAAAAATTGCTAAACCAAACCAAGCAGGATCGTGAATTCTAAAGAATTGTGTGAGGGGCTAAGTTGGAATATAGATTTAGGAAAAAAGTCAGCGTTGGATTCAGAAAATTATTGAGATTTGAGGGTGCAATTAGAGTGGTGCAGAGGCAAAAATATAATTTTGATATTTAAGGAGGGGTGGAGACCAAAAATATATTATATGAAAACCCCTCATCAATACTTAGTGGGGGTGGCTGCCCCTTGCCGCCATCTACATCCTCCCCTGAGAGAAGGCAAACTTGCTTATTGAAGGGAGTGGAAGCTCATACCCGATAAAATGTACAATTTCCTATACTTTGAGAAACTACAATAATTTTGCAAATGCTAAGGTGAAGTTGGATCAATCCCTTGAGAATTGGATGAATATAACTTAGAATTGATGAGATTAGGGCAACTTAATCATTTTGTAGATATATGGGAGAACTTTTTGTCCATCGCCTAATTATTGGTGGTAGACTCGATGGTTTTCGGTGACAGATAATGACATTAATGAAAGTTATCCCTAATAGTGGCGGACTTTGGATCCACCACTACCACCGTACTTCGCCGGTGGGGTGGTAACAACAACGGTGGCGATAACAGTAACAAAATTACCGCCACCGCAACCATTCCTTACATTCTACTTCAACCCTTTTCCCTTCCATTCTTCCCAACAAGCAAGTAGTTGTAAAAAGTGTACATTGTCAACACGAGAGCATGTGTTTCCTGTCTCAACGCCCCCCTTTTCATTTATTTCTATTTCATAAACACAAGCTTCATGCATTAAAACACAAGTAATTCATGAGTTAATTCTTTCTGTTCCCATTCTTCGAAAAAAAAATATGCTCTCACCATGGCTACTCTTCCTCTCCTTCCTAGGCCTCTTCTCCCTATTCAAAAACTCCATCTCTCTTCTTACATGGATCTACACATTCTTTTTCAGACAACAGAAGGATCTCAAAACCTACGGTTCTTGGGCAGTTATCACCGGCTCAACCGACGGAATAGGCAAAGCTTTCGCCATCAAACTCGCAGAGAACGGCCTGAATCTAGTCTTAGTTAGCCGGGATTCAGCTAAGCTGAAGAGGGTTTCCGGCGAAATACAAGAAAAACACCCCATGATCAAGATCAGGATTTTCGAGCTCGATTTTGCGGCAGACAACGTCGTAGCGAAGGTTGTGTTAGGGATTATATGTGTAAATTGAAACTCCTTTCTTTTAATTTTAATGTCCTTTAACCATCAGAGAAATGGGGGATGGGGGAATATGAGGCTTGAGTTGTTGGATTTGGTAGGGGCTGTGGCCCCCTCCTTAAAACATTTTTTTGAGATTTGATGTGCAATATTTTCCAAAAATAAATTTCGCCATCCACCCTCATAAACTTATATCCTGAACCCCTTAATCCATGTTCCCCACCATTCAAATCTTAGTTTCGTCCTAATCCTGAACCCTAAAACCTAATACTCTCAGTATCTTGTTCCCGACAATTCAAATCTTAGTTTCGCCCTTGCCTAATGGCGTCTTTATTCATTAAGCTGAACCTCGTTAAATCTTTAGCTTATTCAATTTTATTTTTCTCACAACTCTATAATATATTTCCCTATCAGGTTGCTGTATTAGGGGAGTCGATCAAGGATCTTGATATTGGTATTTTGATCAACAACGTTGGAGTTACGTATCCAGGTTCCATGTATTTCCATCAAGTGGATGAGAAAATTTGGATGAAAATAGTGAGGGTTAATGTTATTGGCACGAGTCACGTGACAAAAGTTGTTGTAAATGGAATGGTGGAGAGGAGGAGGGGCGCAATCGTCAACATTGGCTCCGGCGCCGGAACTGCCGTGCCGTCGCATCCTCTTTATGCGATCTACGCCGCCACTAAAGCGTAAGTAACTGAACTCCGGCCGCCGTGCGGCTGAAGCAAAACATCCCCATCCCTTACTATAGTAATATATATTTATATTATCTTATGCAATATTCTTTTTGCACATATCTCATTGTTACATTAAAATATCAAGTAGGTTAACAAAAGAACACACCTGTGTGTACTGTTTTTGCAGAAATGATATAGCGAGTGCACGAACGCACGAAAACGGGTAAAATGATCAAAATACCCCACTGGCACGGTGTTCAACACGGGGGTATTTTGATCATTTTATCCCTGCGTGTTGACACGCGCGCCCTTTTCGTGCACTATATCATTTCTACTATTTTTGAGACTAACTCATTCAACAATGCCTTAATGAATGTAGATAAAATTATTTTATTTTTAACAAAATATTTTCCTAGATCTGATTTGAGTATATATATATATATATGATTAATAGTGCACTCTACTTGACTTGTGCAATATATTATTGTGGTTACAGTTAGGTCAAAACTATTATTAATGGAGACTTTGGTGCTAGTATTGTACATTCTGGGCCGGGTTTGTGGGACCCGTAAACTGTGCGGTCCGGTTTGGAGGTCCATTTTTGGGACCCGCAAAACCATGCATTTTTTTTCTTTTTTTATTTAGTTTTTTATTAAATAATAATAAATTAAAAAAAAGTTGGCGGTCCGGGTCGTAGGTCCAACCCACAACCCATGAAACTGGCAGTTTGCGGGTCACGAACCGGGAGAATTTTCACGGGTAGCCGGCTGGTTCCAACCCGCGACCCAAAATGTGCACCTCTATTTGCTGCTATTTACTATTGCTGGCAAAATAATATCTCCTAATAATTTTGACGCAGCCTATTAATTATATGCCTTTAAGTCTAATAATGCATAGGTAATATTTTTTTGGTTACGGACCAATTGGTTTGTTTATTTTTGTTTTTTTACTGCTAACTATAATATCCGTATTTTTTTTTTATAATATCCGTATTATATGCCTTTAAGTCTATGCCTCGTGTTCGTGAGTGTGGCCCTCTCAAAGAAAATATTTACAATCAATTAGTATTGAAACTCATACATTATATTTTTTAGGATCTTAAGTTGAACTCATCCTCTACCAAATCTTAGTCTATTTTACTTGATTCAACCTATAGAAATCTTACCTCGTAGTCATTAACCGAGGGTTAACTGTTATCGGATAAGCGAGAGATAAAACCAAACCCTGCATTTTACATCGGATGAAAACTGGCGTTTTATCACCTAATTAGCCAAAATTTACAAGTTATCCCGCGCGTGAGAAAAAAACACATTTTGATACCAAACGATGGATAACTAAGGATAACATGCATTATCACATCGCAGGTCTGCTATCAAACAATGCCAAACGATGGTCGCATAGATGTTTAGGCTTTCCTTTTTGTAGACAAGTTGTTTAGTTCCTTCTAAATGCTTGAACCCTAATATTTCTCTTATTAAAAACTGTTAACCTCAAGTTCAACTGTGGTTAGGTGAAATGAAAAAAATATCAACTTTGTTAAACTTTACCATAGGACACATGTCACTAGATATAATTGCCAACCATATGGCCTGTGACAAGTAGTCATCAGATCGTGACTTATTGGTTATTCTCAACCTCTTGGTTGTCTTTCTAGAGGTTTCTATATTGATTGGGGGTGGGGGGCGAGGGGGTGTATTTTTGTTTCAAATAATCTTATCTTTTATTGGTATATTTTCTATAATTTTTTTTACTATTGTTTTTAGCTTTCACCCACCTAAAAAAATTTGGATATGACTATCATCTTTATGCAGATTGTTATGGTACAAATCCATATTTATGGAAATAAATCTCTTTTGTCTAATTGAACTTGAGGGGAGTGTTAAAGATAAATATCTTATATGCATTAAAAACACAAATATAATCATATAATGTTATAATTATAGTAAGATTTTAGTGAAACTAACTCATATTCACCTTATGAATTTGTTACACGCGCATGCTCAGCCCGAACCCAATGGGCCGGATCTGTTAAAAATGTTAACATCCATATCATATTATGATACCTAATTGATTATGAAACCATGAACATTTTCCATCCAGTTGAATCCCATATAATCAATCTTGTCTTTGTTCTAACATGCAGATATGTGGACCAATTGTCTCGAAGCCTTTATGTGGAGTACAAGAGTTACGGAATCAATGTCCAATGCCAGGTACCACTAAACGCAGCTGCGACTCCTCAATGTTTAATCACAAACAACAACCACTTCACCTTGACAAGGAATACACAACGTTTTTTTTTCTTTCACAGACTTATATTAACCACTTTTTTTAGAGACAGACACACGTGCGGCGCCATGATGTGTGGGCTGGACTTTTCAACTCGACACACGCACGTTTTGTAAAACGAACGGATATCACACGCACATATTTTCATGAGTGCAATTTTGACACATTTACATATTTTTTTTCGTGTGTACCATACCTAACCCGTTTGCACGCACACATTTACATGTCTCTAGTTCATGATACGATTTGCGGGTTGGACTTTAGTCCGACACGCACACGTATATTTTATGGAGAAAAAAAAATTGGCCCGCCGCATGCAGGTTTCATGCGTACGGTTTAGGCACATTTTTTGTGCGTATCGTGCCTAACCCGTTTGCACACACACATTTGTTTGTCCTTGACTTTTTTCTACTAGTCTTAGCAGTGATGGAGTTAGGGGGATCAGGGGCCATGGTCCCTCAACTTTTCTAATAAAATTTTTTATGTTAATTTTTTTTAAAAAAATATAATTTTTATATGTAATATTTTTCAAAAAAAATTTGATCCCCTAAAAGTTTGTTTTTCATACTTTTTTTTGGGAGACTCTCCGGATTTATATTCCTGGCTCCGTCAAAGTATAAATCAAAAGAAGTAAAACTTGATTAATTTTTATATGATTGAACTCATCTAAGTTATGAAACCATTTTTCACCAAATTTGCAATATATATGTTCAGGTGCCTCTGTACGTCTCCACGAAAATGGCCTCCCAAATTGCAGCTAAGCAAGACCCGTCGCTGTTCGTGCCGACGGCGGAGGATTACGTTGAAGCCGCCGTCCGGTTCATAGGGCGGGAGCCTAGGTGCAGCCCCTACTGGTCTCATGCGGCTCAGTGGTTAGTCGCATCTTTTTTGCCGGATGCAATTCTTGATGCTTGGAGGCTTTCCATTGGACTCAAGAGAATGAAAATGAAGAATTAAATGATGAAGCAAAATTCGAGGGGGGCATATTTTCTTCAAGGGGGCCTGGCCCGCCTACTAGAGGATGGAGATGAGATAGAGTAATTGAGAAGTTATTTTTTTTTATCTGAAAATTTAATTATTTATTAAGCTTACGGTTTTTGCCGCAAAAAAATAGTTATAATAGATTCAACGTCTATTTGAAATTAATACATAATCGGGTGATTATGGAGTTAATCTACTAGAGTTAACTCAGTATCTAATTTATTATACGTCGTCGCCCAAATTCAGGTGGAGACTTTTGAGTTCATCATGGTGGAATCTGTATATGGCGATATGCTATTATCACAACCTATCCAGTATATCCTCAACCAACTTGGGGTGTGATGGGTCAGATGTACGCAGCCTTACCCTTATAATTATACAAAGATGTTATTTCCGTTGCGATCCAAGATGCATTGTGTCATTTGATGTATGTATTCCAACAACTTCATTAACTGAAACACTGAAATTTAATAGAATCATTTTGATCTAATTTATTATTAGAACAAAATTTAAAGAATTATCAACTCTATCACATATAGCGATATGCTATTGAATACAAAATTATTTTGGGCTTTATATATATATATATATATATATCCCATATTATGATATGCCAAATTAACTTCCATACTTCATCTCCTTTTTTTCCTCTTCAACATTCTCAAATAAAGTAGATAGTGCCGCTCCGGGTTATTTAATAATAATAATAATTGAGAAGCTGTCAAACTAAACTAGTACCAGAGCTGCATTTGACTATTGTGTTAGAAAATAAAAATTGAATAGTTAATATTTAAATATAAAATACTAATTGGGAGGAAAAGAATTATACTAACCTAAGCTAGAAAACAGTGACAAAAATTGAAATCATTTTGGGCTGGGTCTCTTTTAACGTGTGGGCCTTCAGTTATTTGGGCCCGAAAATGGCAGAGCCGATGACAAATTATTAAAGCCCATGAATTACTGGGAAATTCAATTCCTGAAAATATTTATTCCATTATATTTATAATCCTTTAAATCAACGTATTCCTATTATATTCTCAATTAAATTAGGGTTTGGAAATAAAATATATGCGATCTTACCCTTATAATTAAACAAAGAGACCATTTTTGTTGCGACCCAATATAAATTTGCGTCAATCCACGACGTTCCAACTAAGTTAGAATACACGTTTTAACTTTATAATTAAACAAAAATAGATTGCGATCCAATATAAATACGGATCATGTTTTCCAGCAACCTATTTTGGACTAGAGCAAAACCCTAATCCTTTAAATACAGACCAAAAAACCTTGGTAAGGACTAAGGCTATTCCCCTGGTAAAAGGCGGCTGAAACCTTCGGAACGAAGAATTCCGGGTGGTTAATGGCGAAACGACGTCGTGACCAGGACGACGATGGCGCCAAAGCTGCGTCACCGGAGTATAACGTGGTGTTCGTGGACACCAGTGTTGATACTCACCTCGCCATACTCGTCTCCAACTTCGATACTGTATCAGATTTCAAAAGTATGCTTTCCCTCTGTTTGTTGTAAAATTTGATGGGGCATCAAATGTGATTACAATTGCGCTTCTGCAGATGCTTGTAGTGTTTAATGTCTTGCAATTTGGATACTTATTAATCTATCCTTTGAAGTGATTAATGTTATGTAGTTATGCCGAGTTCGATTGAATGTTGTTTGGTTAGTTTAACAAAAAAATTGTAACTTTGGCGTATTGCTGGGAGCTTGAGATGGGATTTTACCTTTTATGGTAGAGGTGGATGCTTGAAATGGGTATAACAAGTGCATATGCGGTGTGATGTTTTGAGAAAATGTTTACAAATCCAATTTCTTTTGAATTTCCACCTTTGCTGTGGCGTTGTTGCAATGTGTGATTAGCTGTTAAGACATTTTATTCTTGCAGAAAAGATGCAGTTAGAGTATGGGCAGTGCTTTCCGAAAATCGGGGAGATACAGATCCAATCTCTGAAGGTGAGTATGTTGTTCTAGAATTTGTTA
>JAOWBN010190656.1:0-15796 GCA_028565015.1 Pinguicula moranensis | reverse complement strand
GACAATCCTATCTCAAGTTTTGATTTTTTTAGTTGGATATTAACACTAAACATTCTGCTCGTGCCTCACTAAAAAATCGTCAATTTCATTCAATGATCATTATCTGCACATAGAACACTACCAAAGCATAAATCATGAAGTAAAAATATTAGATACTACCTAAATGTGTGTAAATCACACAAAACCATCATGAAATCATCTAAGTAAAGATGTACTATTTGATTCACTTCACAAGGCTCATCTAGCTATCTATCAAGCTCTAACTTCTTTTCCACACTTCTCATTGGGTCCATGAAAGAGTCATAGTCGTCAAACATATCTTCCTCAATTGGCCACTTGTCCACATGTCAAATGGATTGGAAGAAGATTTATCGTACAACTTATTGTAGTCGTCAAAAATCCCTTGCACAGAACTGTCAAAAATCCCTTGCACAAAACTGTCAAAAATCCCTTGCATAGAATTGATAACCATCTTATAAGCATCAGGCTTCTTATTCTGATCTATGGTTAGTGAAAACTAATAAGCTAACCATTTCATCTTAACTGGATTATCCAAGATAGTAGCAACCATAAAAAAACTTATTTAGTTGCTTCCTCGAGTTTGATGGATTGGATTCTGGTTCTAATTGAGTGAGCCCCCAATACTTGTCATACTTGGCCTGCATACTCTTGCCTCTCTCATTCAGATAGGGATCAACATCCCTAAATAGTTAGCGAGTTACTTCTCGACCCTTGCCACCTCCTGGTTACCACATAAAACCAAAAAAGTTAGAGGATTTTAATATAATTAAACACAATTTAAACTTAAAATCATTACCTGAAAGAAAAGATGAGCAAAAACGATGTTTGATGAAAAGAACTTGAGGGTAACTTTGTAGAAGATCTTCAGGAAAGTAACGAAGTGGCTGATTTGAATCCAATCAGAATACGTTGGGGCCAAGATCTTTCCATCAACATGCAAGTAATCGACCAACTTCTATTCCTCGTCAAGCATCTCTTCAAACACACTTTTTTTTGTTAAACCAAATTCAATATAATATAAAAGGTTTACGTACATGGAAAAAGAAGAAACGAAGAAAACAAAGATAGGTACAAAAGAAGGTACATACTATGAAAAAGAAGCATGATGTAAGTGGAATTCCACCTCGTGCAGACGTCAAGTTGCAGCAACCCCTTCTTCTCTATCCTTTGGTTGGCCACGTGCCTCTTGAAGGTATTCAATCTCTTAGGTGAGAACTTTACATACTTTACCAGTGCTCTTATCTTCTCTACTGAATGTCCCAACTCATCTTTTACAATCAAGTTAAGTATGTGAGCACTGTATCTCACTTGTATGCAATAACTAAAAAATTTATCAGAATAATAACACAATCCAACCCTAGAATAAGAAGTCAAGCCAAATTACAACACAATTACCTACAAGTTCCTGTTGCCCTGGATGAATGCACCACCCGTACTGGCAAAGCGATCTATTTGGCGTCACTTGAAGTCTGCCAAGGCTATATCGTTATTATTTGCATTATCCACAGTAATGATCATTACCTTCTCTAACCTCCCAGCACCCATATAATGTTCCAACTGTTTCAAGATGGAAGTTCCCTTGTGGCCTTCAAGATTTTGAAAATCAAGAATCCTTCTGTGCAATACCTAACCATGATCAATGAAGTGGGCCGTTCGACGCATGTATGTAATATTCTATATTGAAGTCCAAGTGTATGTTGTGAAGCTCATGCGATGCCTCAACTCCAACATCTTCTCCAATAACTTTTCCTTTTCCTCGAGGAACATAGCCAAGCAATCCTTCATGACTTGATGATCCCTTCACTTCAAGTTCGAGTTCAACAACATAATTCAAACCAATAAACTTGTGCATAAAATGGGAGAAAAATGAAAAGATAGAAAAATTCAAAAAGAAATGTGCAACACGCTCATGGATACAACACAAAATAGGAAAATGAAAGCTTTTTATGGTTATGTCAAATAGAAACAAGAATCAGCCAAGTCGCGCATCAAAATCTGAACAAACAAAATCCTCTACAATTGTCTCTATTCCTTTGCAGACAATAACTAGAAAACAAATTGATAAAGGGAATAGCATAACCAGAAACTCTTCACCCTAAGAAATTGTCGATGTCCAAGCCACCAAACAGGAAACACAAAACAAAAACTAAAGTTTAAACCCGGAGTAAAGGATAAGCCAAGCCCTTGATGTTGAATTAAAATCTGAATTGTGATTCAGATTTGTCGATCAATAATGTAAATGTGTTGCCCGTTGAACCGACGCAGAAGAAAGTCACAATTTGCAAATGCAAAGTTGGTTATCGGTGATGAAGGCAGCTTACAACCCTCACACCGCCACCGCCACCAACTACTTGTTGGAAATCTAAATTGCTACCGACATCGACAACGGCCACCAATGATTGTTGGTAATTAATGGTGGAGGCGGTAGTGGATTAGCGCCACCACCGACTTCCAATAGACACCCCTACCCCATTCAACACTCGTAGGGTAGATAAAAAAGAAAGAAGTCCTTACAAGAGGGGTCATCATACTCCTTGTGGGAAAGGGAAAGAAAAGATCCTCACATGATGAGCCCTAACATTTGTAGTGGAGGCATCCCATTCAACACTCGTGAGGAAAAACAAAAAAAATGTGAGGTCCTTACACGAGTAACTATCGTGCTTCTTGTAGGGGAAGAAAGAAAAGATCCTCGCACGGGGAACCCTGGCACTCCTAAAAAAATGCACTTCATTCAATTTTCATGGGGAAAGAAAAGAGAAAAAGACACTCAAGGGGCCGACGCACCCCTCACAAGGGATCACACCATACTCCCTTTTCAGTAATCTCAGGGTCTCAAGAATGATACAACTAAATCTACGCAAGAAGAATGGTGATGCCTCATTCAAGGTGTCTCAAGAGAATAATGACGGATGCTTTGCGCTCCTTGAAAAGAATGACGATACCTCGTTTGAGCCATCTCATGGGAAACCATGATGGACGCTTTGCATTCCCTAAAAAGAATGGCGACACCTCGTTTGAGGCATCTCATGGGAAGGCATGATGGATGCTTCGTGCTTCTCATATATAATAACGACGTCCCTTGGTGGGAATCCCACAGGTTTCAAACATTAATAGAAATGCCAAGGCCAGCCCTATATTTCATTATGACGTATCTTTTGATTTAACTCATGACAGGGTAAAACATGAAACCAGTTGAAAGGAAACATGAAAAAATGCATACAACAAAGGCTTCCAGGGAACATTTATCGCAAAAAACCTTGACCAAACATCTACCTACAACACCACCTATATCTACAAGAGTACGCAACACTCAACAAAACACAAAGGGGTCTAAGTTGACTTGCTCTTTTATTAATCTCGACGAATATAGCGGTGAAGCCTGCATGTAAGGCAACTAAACCCATCCTGCCCCATCTCTGATGGCCTTGCTTGGTCCAGCCATTCCAGACGATGAAAAGTCCCTAAAGACACAAATTACTCGAGCAAATCCTCGTACTCCATCACAAACTGGCAATGAATGTTGGTGAGGGAGGGAAAATGAGTGATATTCTTGAGGATCTCCTTGTCCACACCCTGGAGGTGGCGCAACTTCCACCGGAGATCAACCCGATTGTCTTCTAAGTTTCCTAAGGCCATACTGATTATGGTACGATAAATTTTGATATCGTTATCCACCCTGTTCAAGTCTCCAGATAGGCCCTTGAATTTGCGGGTCCAAAAGGATTTCAGACCCTCCAATTCCCCAATTTCCAAGATAGAATCAGGAGAAATAGAGTTTGGGGATGCAGCAGAAAAAGGCAGAGAAGGGTCTTAGCAGGAAGATATATTTTGCAAAATGTATGGGTGAAAAAAGCAACAACTTGGAACCCTCAGAAAGGGAGTATTTATAGCAGGAGAAAGAGAAGTTTACTTGATATGTGAAATAACTACAAGTAAGCACTTGATGCATCAGCTACTTCGTTAAAAGTTGCCCCCTCTCAGGAAAAGACTAGCCAAATGCAAACATGAGCAAGAGGAATTTAAAGATCAACAACTTGGAACCCTAAAAAATGGCCAGGGCCAAAGTGATGGTGTCCCATAACAGTTGTGTGAACTCTTCACAGCCCCATGTGGCATAAGGGGATGAAGGTCTTCTGAAGAAAAACTCTCAAGGAAACTTTCCATATGCGGAAAGGAAAAGCATAGCATGATTTGTCAAAGATGGGGGATGTTACATAGATATAAACACGAGTACAATAGAAAAAGCATCATAATAAAGACAACAAGTTCCTAAGACCAAAGGAGGCATAAACACTGAGTTATGTAGGAGAGACAAGAAAATCACATATTTTACAAAGGATTTCTGTTAACCAAACCCTCTATCTACGAGAGACTATATGGTGGATAATAATCAAAAAATTTGTCCTTGCAAAGGTTAAGAAGTTTTTTTTGTTAAGCCATAATTCATTAATAAAAAGATATATGTACGATTTCTTACCAACGATAAGAAGCTACAAAGATAAAAAAAAATAAAAAGATGAAAGATAAAAAGTGAAAACAATCAAGTGCACAGGTACCCAAGGCATATGCGACATGGATATAATATAAGGGGTGAGTAAGGTGATGAGCAAAATGATCACATAACCCTCAACTATGCAGGCCATCATAGAGACTACATGGGTCATTATCTTGCTAAAAAAACCAGCTCAGCCTGTGTACCTTATAGTATCAAGGTCAAGAGTGAGGGCAACCAAATCCCATTAAGCAATGACTTAAGGAATAAAGTAGCAGTGATCTACTGACTTTCAAACTATGAGGCCGCCCAAGGGCTACATGAGTCTTTACTGTAGTAGTTAGCAAAACTCAGCCTATTCACCCTATAGCATCGTGGTTTAGTGATTTTAAAAACCTTACTCCCCCTTTCTACATTTATCATCACAAATCATAAATGATCATGGTCCTTGAAATCTCCATGATCAAGGTCAAAATCCATGTAGTGACTCTCCTTGAAGTAATTCTCATAATATGATAATGATGGTTTATATTTCATGGCAACAGTGGTTATTTATGTGGCATATATCTGCAAGGCATTCGTCAAGGTCACATTTTGCCACAAAGGAAGGTTAAGGACATGATAGAGAATAGTAGGAAAGACAAGATCATAAATACCTACAAGCTCAGCAAAAATCTGGTTTAGAGGTAATATCTTCTCAAAATCTTGCTCCATCAGCACCCCTGACTTCACCCCCATGATGTCTACATTCACCAGGCAAACAAGGACGTCAGAGTGGCCATTGGGATTCTCCTTGGAAGAGGCTTTCTTCTCCCGATGAGCCCTCTCCTGCTGCAAATGTGTGTACTCCTCATTGGCCTCCTCCGCCCTTTCGGTTGGCAGTTTCTTTATCTGGGGAAGCATCATAAATATGTTTCTTACTCTTGTGCTTAGTGCCACTACGAGGATGATCAAAAGAAGCCATCTTCTTAGTTGAGGGTGGGGGTGATGGGGACCATTCTTGGCAAAATCAGATCAGTCGAGCAGTTAGGAATGGCATTAGGATACTTCACAAGTGCAACAAGAGAAAAATTTGAGGATTAGTCCATTTAGATACGTGGTCACGATGAATGAAGCTGAAAGTTCTAGCAATTGAAGTTCCTCAGGAGTTGTGTCCTCGACAATCATAGACTCTATAGATACGGGAGTCCATGGAAGCTCCCATAATTGAAGTTCTCAATAAGCCCCCTTGGTAAAAGGCATGAAGCTCAAAAGAGCATATCGCTCACACAAAGAACCAGAAAAGATACCCGCACAATTGAAAGGCCTACCTAAGCAAGGATTAGTCCGTTTAGATACGTTTTATGCAAACATTGGTGCTCAAGGACAAGAGAAGTTATTTTTATGGAAAACTCTTGGTATCGCCCCCACTTGAAAAATTGAGCTAGTCCACAAAGAAGGAAGGGTCACGGTGAATGAAGCTTAAAGTTTAAGAAAGAAAAAGTTTTTCATCCAATCCCCAAAGGAGGAAGGAAGAGTAGAAGATATCTTCATCCCTGAACAGGAATGCAAATACACAACCTGGTTCATCGAAGGGACAGAATTAACGTGGGCCTAGAAAAAGCAAAAGAGCATGTGGAGGTTTGGTTTCAAGGCAATATCTGGCATAGAATTATAAAAGACACAAGGTTGGTATACATGTTCGAAACCACCTGAAATGGTGTTATCCGACAAGTTTGAAGGAAAGTGGGAATAAAAGGATGAGAGGAAAGTGAAGCCCCCTTGAAATTGAGCTTTAAAGATGGTAAAACATCTAGGAGGAGGCGTAGGATTTGTTCCTCGAGAGAAGGCGCAATCAGAGTATAGTCATCTGGGATGTGACATTTTGCCCTAATCTCATCAAGGGCTTTCTTGATTATTTTTGAAGTAACTCCTTCAAAGGGCAAGGTTCCTGACGAATCACCCCTAGAGGAGTTGACAAGACTACCCAAGGAACATGAAGCATCCGAGGGTGAACCAGGCGGAGAATTTACCCCTCCCGCCAAATTTTGACCTTAACTGATGACTACACGTCCGACTATTGGACATTTTCCCCAAATTTGCTAGTTTCTTATCTTACCCATACTTCCCTAGAAAGCTGACCATGGATAACAGATACAAAATATTTTTTTTGATAAATAGTTGGACATACCTGAAATATAAGGGTTGAATGACGATAGTGGAAGGAATCGACAAGAGGAAACAACAAAGGGCCCTCAATAGTCGTACAGAGCCAGAAAATGGAAAAAAAAACATTAATAAAGTTCAAGGGATATAAATATATAACCCCTAAAGTTGAAGGATTCATGATGCGGAAGGTAAAAAGACCGCTAAAAGACCCATCTAATAAGGCTCATTTATGACAAGTCCCATCAAGTCCCACGAGCAAACCGAGGAGCAAATTGATGAACCCCTGCGCTCTGACCTTCTCACCTTCAATATACATAAAGCCTTTCGAGGACTGGCACCTAAGGATGGACATATGCGTCCCCCAGACAAAAGCTTTCTATAATGTGGCCAAATAAAAAACAAATATATTTTGGAAGAATATATGTTGGGTTACATATGAGCAATTCTATACCAAAATGATTTTGGGAATAACTTGAAGATTTGCAATGAGATCTATCGTTATGATGGTTATTGACATCATTTTTAAATTTTTTGATTCTACATGCCTTAAGTAACCTGATATTATGGGCATTAAACACACCATAAAAGATGCAAGTAAAGTGCAATGATCTTCTTGATATTTATCAAACTCTAAAGTTAAAAAGAGAATAGTCTCCAAAAGAGACTTGTAATACTCAAAAGAGTTCATCTCATCAATGTTTTAACATCTTATTAGATTGTATGCATATATGATAATGTAGACATATTTATAAAGCACTGAAAGTTGAATGTATAAATGTTAAAGATATGGTTGATCTTCGAAAAAGTTTACATTGTTTTATTATAATCATAACCCAAAGAGTCCCTAGAATGGACTGATAATAAATTTTCATTCCAAGTTTTGATACATATAAGCCAATTATAATTTTAAGAAGGTTGCGCAAAATAGGGGCATAGACAAGGCATAATAATGATGCTTAAAATGTTAGTTACCAATATGGTAAGAAAGGCTAAAGGGTGTGCACCTATTGAACGTCAAACCACCTTTTCATTCCTCATCAATCTTCACTTGAAATCTAAAAGTTAGTCTCCAAAAGAGACTTATGGTACTCTTGAAGGGTTAATCTTCTTAAATATGCATCACTTTTATTGAATTTATGTGTAAATGATAATTTGGTTACAATAATGGGTTTGTTTACCGAGTTATGGTGATTTTTAATCTCATTATTTATCGTGGTGTGTAGTAGATAAGTGCTACTACGTGTAGTATACTGAATAATGAGAAACATACTCTCCACCAAAAGTTGAGAAAAGATTATTTGAAATTCATATAGGTATAATTAATTTGAAAAATATTCCATCACCTTAAAAGAGAAAAACTTGGCTACACGCAATTTTGGGTAGTATAAAATGGATTGAACACTCCAAAAGAGTTAGTTTATTTCTACCATAAAGGATAAACTCATTATTGAGGATAATTATTTCCTACATAAGTCTCAAAAAATTTATTGATATTTGGACATATCCAATTAAAACAGATTTCCTATTGATACAATGAATGAAAGAGATACTAACTATTTAAGTGCCGCATCTATTATTTGAAGCCTGTAGATAAATTTTTTTATCCTTTGTCTCGCATTATAAAAATACAAGAATGATTGATATTCATTTTTTTTTTTTTGTATTATAGAAGATGTTTCCAATTAAGTTGAATGTTTTGCATGCCAGTTTGCCATCCCGGTTAAACATTGATGCAATATATAGAAAATTCATATGAACATCTACTGAAAAAGCAGAATTTTTTTCAAACAAATGAATATTCATGTGTTTCTTGATAATTAATACTAAAGCCAACACTAACAAGTGGACTATTAGAATCATATGTTTTGTTAGGTTAAATATATGTAGAGTTATATAAATCTAGTATGTGGACCATTGTCTATTTAGGTATATTATGGTTGATGCATCAACTAAATGGTAACATTTGTGTTTATTATAATATCATAAATTATAAATTACTGGGACGAGTATAATCACAAATAAGAAAATAAGAAAACTACTCTTGAAATTCAGGCTAATTTGTTGATAATGTTGATCTACTGGAATAGGTATGATCATCATGTAGCTTATGTTCATACAGAAAGTATTTTTCTTGAATTCATGATCAAGCATTGGCACACGAATTAATGTCTAAGATCCCCTATGTAGGCTTGAGGGAGAAATGATTTATATGCAACGATAGTATTACGTATCAAGCCAACTATTATCATTAATTATCTCCAATGAAAATAGTATATGGTCAGAAACCAAATAATTCTCTTCTCAAGATGTGCAGTTTGTTTATCAACTGCTCCACCAACAACACAAAAAGTGTTAGACTCGATGCTCTGTGAGCCATGTTTTTAACAATAGTATGCTAAATTGTCCATTAAATGGAATTTAAATTTGTCTTATTCGTTTATATTATGTGTTGGATATAAAATCAAACATCAATGGAATTTCATGGTTGCAATAGATGTACCTTGATTGTCCAACAAAAGGTGCACTGTGGAAGGATTGGACTTCATGATTTCCAATATAAAACTAAGTCTATGGTCGTACAGATTAAGTTCTAGAAATATCTGAGTTGGGATCTCAAGAATTTCTATGTCCATTGGAGTTGTCCAAAAATTCTTCCGTCGCCTACATTATCATGCACAAATCATCTGAATCTTGAGTGCCTTGAGATACTCTGGTGTATGACGTTGGTTCTTTGACTTGTTCGGTAATATCTCACTAAGATTGCACAGGTCGAATCCCTTGCATCTTGGGAGTTGAATGAAATAGATAATAGAGAATCCTTGGTAAAAGATAGAATTCACACCTTGCTTTGCCCCGTAGGTGTTAGTGTTGAATCATGGTTCCAATGAGGGTTTTTTCGGTACTTTAATGATAGCTTATACACAATGATTATATCAATGAACGCTCCTAGAGTAATCTTTGAGTAAGAAAGTTCATATGAGATGAGAGTTCATCTTTGTGCCTATAGTGGTATGTTCACAAAGCTAAACAATTAGTGACATGGCAAAAAAGTTTTAAGCGCAATGATTAATCAGTATGGAGCTCACTCTACTGATCCATTGGTCCCGAGCTAGCCTACAAAGAACATAGTACTCGGTTTGTAATTGCTCAAAAGAATTAGATACAAGATAATAAGATGTTTATGAAACGATGAAAAATAAGGCAATCATTTTGAGAAAATAGAGTGGATGGCAAAATGTGTGTGTCGTATGTGAGTTGCACACCTGCACGTGCACGATGTGATGTGTGCTCGGATGGCGCACGGGCAAAAAATATGCTCTCCTACACTATTAGGAGAGTGGACAAGGCCAGACACGCACACTGTGCACCGTGCAAGCATCGACCAGGAAACACACACATCGTGCGTGCGATTGCTGCACGCTAGTTCCCATTGAGCACTAGCAGTGTTGTACCGTGCACACCATGCCCACAAGTGCATGTCATGGTGTCATGCATTGGCGCACGTCAAGGTGTCATGCGTTGGCGCAATGCACATGCGCATGGATGAGTGCATGACAATTTGTCTTGCATAGGCTCTGCATGCCTCGCACGGCCATTGGGCCATGTGCGTGATATGGCCAATCACCATGGTACGAAATGAGCTCATCAACGTATGTGCAAAGGCTTTGCGCCATGCACGGGGTCGTGCCGTCCCAACCTTTTTTTTATAAGCTAAATTTCAATATTTAAAATAAAGTATGTACAAGAAGTCAGCTATACAGATGTATAAAAGTACTTATAACTCCACTAGAAGTATCTACTAGATATTGTCTTTCAGATTGAGCTTAATAAAACGCATATTCTTCATACCCTCCCTCTGATATAGCCAAGGGTGATCTGGTACATGGCTCACCTAGCGTCATATAAGATCACAAAGCATCTTGACATTCAGATCATCGCCATCATCCGCTCTTCACCAATCAATGTCATGACTCTCCCATTGTCAATATCCCCTTGTAGGGATATTGGTACACAATTCAATTATGTTCGGTGGGCTATCCCTGTATTGAGTGAGGGAGTGATATTCCGAATAGGCATACATGTCAGATCAAAAGTAAAGAAATAACTAAGGGAGCCTATCTAGCAATACTTGACGTGTCTTAGCCTTAGTCTTATGGTTGCTTGCCAAAATGATTGGCATTACTTCTCTAGATCATTGCAGCCTTGATCAACTAACCACTAGCTATGCAGGCTGCCACCAACTTGTGTCTAGTGACTACAGGAGTCATTACTGAATCCCACATAAATCCTGATATCATTTCAGCCTGCTTACTCTAAGCATTTAGCCTTGTGATTGCTACAGTGTCCCAGTTAGTCATAGCCCCACTATAATGTGTCAACATAGGGCCCATGTTTGGCTATATACCAATTGATCCCTCCTTGTTCAGCACCCAACAAGTGTAATGGTTCACTGCTAGATGATATTATTTCAGATCTAGAATCTTGGCAGCTGCACAAGAACAGAAAAGGTTAGTAGCCTCTATCCTCTTGAATTTCAGAAACATAACCTTCAGGCTCATTTCATAGATTTCAGATAGATGAGAAGGAATGCTAGTTGTGTCCTACATACCCTTCAGCTAGAAGAGTCAGTTTCTGCACGAGAAATAGAAAGTTGATATCATTTGTCCACTTTGATTTCACAAAGTTTACCTTTCAGACCAACTGGTTGGTATTCGGTGAAGTCAGCCAAGAACAGGTACTGTGTTTATTTCAACAGTGCGCCAAATTCCTCCAATGTAGAAATCAGTGTTGTCTTAATTTTGGTAGTCTAGGACTGAGCCTACTAGACATGATCTGATAAGTTCAGTAATCTGCTGTTAGGTTTGACACTTCCTCCAGGTACAACATTCTACTCCTTCACAACTTGGCTATTTTCCCTTGCACCCGATATATATATCTTTCTAATCTGTGGCAACATTTGTTGGCAACTTTCAAGCAAATTTCATACAACAAACAGGATTTGAATGCCAATCAGTTAATGAATAGGGAAATCTATGTGTTTATTAGCTTTAATCCACAACCATGTTTGCATTTGAATATTTTGTATCATCTGAGATATCTCAATATTCTTTGATGAAAAGTGTACCCAATTCCTGTATAACCAGATCTGGCAGATTTTTGCTAGCCATATAGATTTCCAAGTGGCTAGATTAACCTGATTGGGTTTACCATTAATGAAGGCTTCAAGTGTAGGAATCTTTGTGTCCAACAATCCTTGTATGTTGAAATCCATGCCTTCAATCCAGCTTTTTAGTTCCTTCCATATCTGCGGACAAACACCACAATTAGAGAATAGGTATGCAATATCTTCAATTTAAGTTTTGCATAAGGTCAATATACTTCAATGTTTTCATGAATAATACGTCTCTCTTGTAGCACTCTTTTCACATAAATTGCATTTTGTAACATCTGTCAGCTGAAGATCATGATCTTCTTTGGTGTGATGCCATTCCAAACATTTTTTAGTGTGGTGGCTTCTGCTTGTGAGTAAGGCATAGAGTATTTGCCACTATTCGTGAGTATGCTGATTTGACAGTGTTGCTTCCTTCCATGTCCCCCACAAAAATATATCTATCTCGACTAAACGCTAGTGGAATATTTCCTTGGAAAAGACCTATTAGTGCATTTAAGTCTTGTAATTCAGGATCCCTTGGTTCCCTTCTCCAATTCTAGTTCCAATGCCATATATTATTAATCCAATTCTCCATCATAGATATATAGGCCTATTTAAATGCAGTTATTCTGTAGAGCCTTGGAAATCTGTCTACTAAAGTTCTGTTTTGGCACAACTCATCCTGCCAAAATTTAATACCAGTTCCTTCTCCTAGAATTATACTTATGATATGATTAAACCAAGTTGTGTTTGCTATCTCCTACATAGATTTCCACAACTTTGAGACATATTTTTGACCTTTGGGCCTAAGAGATTCACCATCAGCCACTGACTGTCGAAGTGCAACATAGCCTCCTACTTCCAGTAAGCCATTCTGAGTGTAACTAGAATTTATGACATCCATGGCTAGGGTTGTTTCATTGTTTATGATTCTGGCTACCCATTTTTCTAGCATAGCATCATTGAAAGCATAAAGATTCATGACTCCTAGACCACCATGTTCCCTTGTAGCAGTTACCTTGTCCCAAGATATCCAACATGATTTTTTCTTTTTCTTTTTCTGTTGATCCCTACAAGAATCTTCTATGTATAGCATTAGGTTAGTGATGATAGATGATGGAGCTTTGTGGTAGCCGAAATAGTGTGATGGAAGTGCTGCTAGAACTGAATTGAGTAGGACTAATTTCCCCCCTTAGATATATGTTTTTGCTCACAGGAATTTAAAGTTCTGCTGAATTTATCAATAACGGGCTTCCAAAAGTCCTTTTTCTTGTGACTAGATCCTAGGGATAGTCCTAAATAACTGATAGGGAGTACATTTGTTTGAAAGCTCAAATAATCTGCCATATCTGATAAAGCATCCTACTGAATGTTGAGTCCAACTAAAAAAAATTATCTGCAAGCCTGATGTTAGCTAAAAGTTTTGTAGGATTGCTTTGAATGCTTTGATTGTGCTCCATTCTGCTTGTCCAAAAAGCAGAGTATCATCTGCGAATTTCAAATGTATCAAGAGTACCTTATTCCTTCCAACTTCCATCCCTTGAAGGAGTTGAAGTGAGGCAGCTTACTGGATCATGTTTGCTAGACCTTCTGTTGCAATGAGGTATAGAAATGGGGATAGAAGGTACCCCTGCCTTAAACCCCTCTTAGGATAAAACTCATCAATAGGACTTCCATTTATTAACACTGATGTGGATGCTAATTCCAATAGGTCTCTTATCCAGCATAACTAGATATGAGGAAAACCCATGTGGTGCATAACATCCTGCAAATAATCCCAATTTATTGTGTCAAACGTCTTCTCAAAATCCACTTTGAATATAAGAGCCTTCTGCTTCAACTTTTTGATCTCATCAATAGCCCAGAAGCTATCAGCAACCATCAAGGAGTTTCCTCCCCTTAGTGAAAGCCATTTGTTTTGGGGAGATGATTTCTCTCATCACAAGCGATAGTCTATTGGCCAATACTTTTGCAATGGTTTTAGGCACAACACCAATCAAGGTAATAGGCCTATAATCATGAACATACTTTGATAATCTGTTTTAGCTAGCAAAACAATATGTGTTGCATTAGTTCCTTTAGCTATTTTGTTATTTCTGTAAAACTCTTTGAGCAGCTGACAAATGTTTGGCTCCATCATAGCAGCAAAATGCTTAATGAAATGGAAGTTTAAGCCGTCTGGTCAAGGACTTTTATGGCTACCACAAACACAAATATCTTTCATCACCTACTCATCAGCAAATGGTGTTAGTAGCTACCTCTGAGTCAAAGCACTAAGTTGCTGAAATATCATATTAGTTATCTTTGGTCTTGTCCAGCTTGCTTCTGAGTATCTTTCTTCAAAGTGGGACTTGAAACATTTTTTCACTAGCCCTGGATCATCCAGCCATACATTTCTATCCAAAGCACACTGGATATGATTTCTCCTCCTGTTACGGTTGATGCAGTTATGAAAATAAGCAGAATTTAAATAACCTTGCTGGATCCAAGAGATTCTGGCTTTTTGGTAGGATGTGCTATCCAGCATCTTGGTGATTTTACCCAGCTCATCTCTAAGGTGCAAAATAGTCACTGACACCACTTCTGATGTTGGATTAAGCAGATTTTACTCCATGTTTGCCAAATCTTATAATCTATGCCTACTTCTAGCTGCTAGATTTATTCTTTCAGCAAAATTCCATTCTTTGATACCTGATCTAAGCGCCTGAATTTTTCTTTTAACCCTATAACTAGCATATCCCTGAACCTGAGTACTATTCCAGACTCTTTCAATCATATTTGTGTAAGTGTCGTCCTCTAACTAGCAGTCCAACACCTTTATTAGTTTTTTGCACCCAGTCTTGCACATTGTAACATAAACTAACACGACAATTGGAATCATCCCTCATTAGCGCAGATTGGATTCAGTTTAGATCATTCCCCAACCACAATTCATTGACAAGAAATATGTCAATCCTACTCATAGCTTTATGTGATTTTATATACTAGGTAAACCTCTTCCTTTCCATTCTGAGGTCCAATTAGTTTAGATTCTACACAAATTCATTAAATGGATTTATATCTTGAGTATTTGGCCTATTAAATTCTAGTGCTTCTATTTAGTGGAGTTGCTGGAACTCAATACATCAAATGACGCAATGCATATTAGTTAAGCGCTGAGGCTGATACCATAATGGAAGTGGGACAGAAGCTAGGCCTAACCTTTGGACTTGTACTAGAGGAAACACACCAAAGGCTGATACAGTTAAACAATCAAATTTGCAATTCAAAAAAGCCTACCTCTCCTAGGAGTGGACAAAAAGGATATGAGTGGTTTGCCCTATGAAGATAATAACCTATAATGTAAGAGGCTTATGTAGCCTAGGATGGAAGAAGAGAGTCAAAAAGCTTATTATTGATGACAAACCTGATTTTGTTAGCTTTCAAGAAACAAAAAAGGGATGCATTGACTGGAAATTAGTTGAATACATGTGGCTGGACACTGAGTTTGACTGGATGTATCAGGGATCTCAAGACCAATCTGGAGGTCTATTGTGTATCTGGAACAAATACAAATTTAATAAGCAGGCGGTGGTCTCAACACAAGGTGTTCTTTGTATAGCTGGTACCTGGTCCATGGACAACAACATTGCTTATATGCTGAATATATGTGGACCACAAGATCTGCCATCTAAACTAATCCAGTGGTAAGAAATCAGAAATATGCACATAGGAAATGAAAATAAAAAATGGTGTCTCATAGAGATTTCAATGCTATACTTAATGCATGGGAAAGAAAAGGTTCTGCTCATAGGACAAATACTCAGGACAACAACAACAACAACAACGTACCCAATATATTCCCAATTAAATTGGGGTCTGGGGGGTCAGATGTACGTGGCCTTACCCTTGTAATTATACAAGGAGGCCTTTTTTGTTGCGACCTAATATGCATTGCGTCATTTGATGTATTGAGTTCTAGCAACTCCACTAAATAGAAGCAC
>JAOWBN010190645.1:0-15797 GCA_028565015.1 Pinguicula moranensis | reverse complement strand
TTTTGTGAAGGTTATTTTGGTAATTTACTATTAATTTTATAATATATAATTAAAATAAAATTTTAATAATTATCTTTTAAGCACTTGCGCAAAACACTACCCCTTCTAAAAATAAGAGGAATTAGTAGAAGTAGAAGAAGTAGAAGAAAGCCTGCGCAAAACAGGGCCTAAGCTACCTCGTGCTTATTATTGTAGAATGGAGAAAAAGTAATCGTATGGAAATCAATTTTTATAAGTTGCAATTTTTACCAAATAGTTCAAAATAAAAGAAATGGAAGCAAGGCAGGCGCAAAATTTGTTTTTAGGGGGGCCAAAAAAAATTTAGAGGGAAAAATAAAAAAATTTAGAGGTAAGAAAATAATTTTTTTAGGAGGAAGATGTAAAGTTTTTAGTGGGATAATAAAATAATTTACATGCTTAATAGTTATAAAAAATAATAAATTTATCAACTCAAACAATGATAAAAAAATTAAACCATTTAATATTCCCTAATTTGTTTATATTGCAAAATTTTTTTATGCAATTATTTCTCAAAATAGATTTTCACGAATAAAATAAGTTCATTAACAGAAATGAAAAGACCTATAAACAAATTTAGAGAATCGAACCGATACAACAATAACTCAAATAAAAACTTAATTCAAAAGAAAACTCTAAATGAAAATTATCAAGCTTGATCGCGGAAAGATAACAGAAATAGTTTGAGAACTCAAAATCATAAGAGAAAATATTACTATCGAGTCCTAACAAAAAAATTATTATGAAAAAATAAGAAGAGAAATGATCTGTAACTTTTATATGAGTTTGATAAAAAAAAAATATTATAGTAAAAAAAATTAATTTTTTTTGGGAAGAATAGGAAACCTGGGCCCCAAGGATACGACCGTGGACCCTGGCCCCCTCCGTCCACCCATGAATGAAAGCAAATTTTAACTTTAAAAAGAAAAAAATCGTGAACATAAGTACAAAACTCGACTCCACCTGAAATCTCACTGGGTCTGATTCTGAGACAAGCAATTGTGGTTGTGAGTACAGTACTGTACTGTACTGTACATGGTCCCAACATCCGAAAGCGGAAAGCCACCCACTTCTTTTCCAAAAGGCCAAATAATTGTTGTATTGTATCAATTATCATGGCATGGCCTACGCCATCAGCTGTAGATTGCACACTCAAATAATGGGACTATTCACAAAATGCTTCCCATCGGACCAAACAATGGAACCACTCTTCAAAACGGAACTACAACAAGAAAGTTTCAACGACTCCACTTGCACGCAAACTACAAAATTCAACTTGTGACCCAAACGCCAGAACGACAGTTATCCGGCTCAACCGCCACAGCCGCACCAGGCGGTGAGTCGATCTTACCCGTGTAAACGAAATCCGGATCCCCAACATTTTTCACCGTCCTGATAAAATGCGTCAAAAATTTATGCTTCCCGTATTGCTGGAAAACCGCGATCATGGACGGGTAGTTTAGGTTGCCCACGTGACCGGCACGTTTTGCGCCGCCACAATCCGCTGACTTCCAGGTCACCACCTGGATGTTCTTCACTGAAACAACCCTAATAATCTCCGAACATAGCAACTGAAGGACTTAAGCCAAGTGAAGGATGACAGTTAAAACTATTACCAGTTTTACGTGTGAAGGAGTCTAGTAATTAAATGATTGTTTTATAATGGGTAAGAGTCATGGTTAGTGGGTCATGGTAATGGAAACGTGGCCGTGGGTCAATGTGTTTCCTTCTTTAAATGCTTGTCGCGAGTTGTTGTTTAGATATGAATGAAAATGATGAATTATCTTTTTTCTTGAATTCTATTCCTTTTGTCTCTCATCCCTCTGAATTTTTCTTCTTCCCCAAAATTTCTTTGTTTCTTTCTTTTTATGTCTTCTCCCCAGTTCTTGTAACAGGATTGTTACATTCATCATGTAATTCGAATCGCAGAGAAAATCAATGTAGTCGTATGAATTCAGATCGTAAATCAGACCCTGAGATATAGCCTTCTATGGGTTGACATGGTAGGAGTCAAAATTTATTACGGTGGATGTATTGCGGCTGGCTTTGTCCAGCATTGTCTTCCCACGCCTGTCGACGTTGGACGCCATCATCATTAAAGCGGACCGAATCGTATCCGGGCTCCACTGCGGGTGGGCTGCTTTCAGCAAGGCGGCCAGGACCGAAACATGTGGGCATGCCATGGATGTGTCGGACAAGATCTTGAACTCGGTGCGGCGTTTGTCGGTGGGGATGCCGTTGGTATCGACATTTTTGGGCCACAGTGCAAGGATGTTAATGCCCGCGCCGAGCAGATCGGGCTTTAAGATTTTGGGGGCAGAAAGAAGAGGCGACCACCGATGCCCAAGCAACGTGGAGGCGAGTTCCCAAAAATAAAATTGTTGTAGTCTCCGAACAATTGGATGCAGCGGATGATTGGATGTACTTCCTGATTTCATCACCAGTCGCCGCACTGACGGAGGTGGCCGATAACACGTGGCAATCGGCTACCAAACCCTCACCATCAAAAACTCCTTTGGCCGAAATCATTCCAATTCCGCCGGCTTTTTTCACCACCTGGCCTTTTGTGGCTCTGGAGTTGATTCCTCTGTCACACAATACGATTTTTCCGGCGATTAATTTTGGGTCTAATGAGCTTTCTAAACAGAGGGAAGAGGAGTAGCCATCACTTCCATCGCTACTAGCGTATATTAGCAACAACAACAACGTGTCCATTATATTCCCAACTAGGTTGGGGTCTGGGGGGTCAGATGTACGCGGCCTTACCATTTTAAGTATACAAAGAGGCCGTTTCCATTGTGACCCAATATGCATTGCGTCATTTAATGTATTGAGTTCCAACAACTTCACTAAATAGAAGCACTAAAATTTAATGGAGCCATTTTGCTATAGTCCATTAGTAGCACAAAGCTAAAAGAATTTTCAAACTCTTCCAGCTCCATTTGCAATGGACGAACCAACGTATATTAGCAGATATAGCTTATTGTGCTCCAGTGTCGTCCCCCATACACATTGACACTGGGCATTATTCTGCCATCGCCGAGCTTGACGTCGGCAGGGAAATCCCAATCTATGGTGCCTGTACCGACTGTGGTAACCCATGGAGCAACATTCATGACTGTTAATCCACCGGGGCCACCATTCCCCACCGAGGCGAAGACAAAGATCCCAAACTTCGACGCACCGAATGCACCAATTGAAATTGCGTCCAGGTAGTACAACAACACCACTCCTCTGACACTGAGTGATATGACATCGGCAATGGCAGCGTCGAACGCTGCAAGGATGTCTGAGTCGTAGTATCCAACGTTCTAGCAGAATTTATATGCGGCACGCCATGAGCGTAGCCGAGTGTGGAAGCTAGAAAGACGTACCTACCCGCGACTGTGGTTGTGATATGGGTCCCATGGCCGTCCGAATCTCTCGGCGAACAAAACTCCATCGTTTCATTCATCTTTCCGTTCGAGGCCTCGTATCCATCGCAGACGTATTGAGTTCTGATCAACTTCTGATTACAAAAACTCACCGACAAATTATCCCTAGCGATACACTCGCCCTTCCATTTTGCCAGCAGAGGACCTAAATCCCTGTCATTGAAGCTTTCCCTTGTTACAGTTGAATCGATCCTGCAGAATGAGTCCTCACGCATTCCCCCCAATTTAGCTACTTAGTTGTTAGAATTAGTCCCCAACTGATCCCCTAGAGCTACTTAGCTGTTTAAGTCCAATGGATGATGTCTCCCGGATGGCTATAAATAGGCATGCAAACTCTGCAAATAAGGCATGCAATCTTTATCAAGAATATCTTCATTCTTCTTCTCTGCAATTCACCTTCTCACACAAGGGATTGCTCCCAAAAACTCTCCTCACAACCGCTTTCAATCAAGGCGGTTGTATCAGTGGTATCAGAGGCGTCGTTACATGGAGACTCGAGGCGAAACTAATGCCGAATTTTGTGTCAAGGTACAAGAGATCTTGGCCGAACAAAAGGCCAGCATCGAACAAATCAAAGCGACAATTGAGCAGAACAATACGACCTTACACGCCATGCTGTTAGAGCTCCAGGTAGTTCGTGCATCAAACCACTGCGGTCCCTCCGCATCTGACATTACCCCCTTCCACAGGGACGACTCTTCCTCTAGCGCACATCACTACCGCTCCAATGCGCTCTTTCAACCAGAGGACAAGAGCCACTTCAAACTCTCATTTCTGAAATTCAACGGCAATGACCCCATTGGCTAGATCTACAAGGCCAAACAATACTTGGACTTCAAAGGCATCACTCCCATATTACAAGTCCAACTAGCCTCGTTCCACCTTGAAGGACTCGCCTTTGCAGTAGCATCAGTGGCTCACTAAGTATCACAGGCCACTCTTGTGGGAAGAACTCACCACGGCAGTGCTATACCGCTTCGGACCAACTGATTTTGAAGACCGCTCTGAGGCCCTTATCCACCTTAAACAGATGACAACCATGGAGGCATACCAGGAGACATTCGAGAAACTATCCCAGCAGGTCGATAGGCTCCCATAAAGCTTCCTAGTTGGCTGTTTTGTTGCTAGACTCTGAGACAAGGTTTGCTTGGATGTAAACATTAAGCATCCTCGAACCTTAGCCGAGGCAAGAAGAGTTGCACGCTTGGCCGAAGAGCGCAATCAGCTCCAGCGGTGCTCGTATGCGCCCCCGTGTTTCTTTCCTGCCATACCACAATACCGACAAATGTCATAGATTGCCCTTGGGCTACTTGGACCCCCGTCAGTCCAGCGACAAAGTACCAATCCTACTACGCCTAATCCCACAGTCTTCTGCATTTCCAATCAAGAAGCACAAGATTGTTGGCAAAAGGGCCTATGCTACTACTGCAATGACAAGTTCGCCCCCGACCATTGCTACACGCGCCCTCAACTGTTCATGATCAAGGACCTGACCCAGGTGGAACCTAATATTGAAGATGCTATGCCCACCAAACCAAACCTATCAAAATTCATTCCAGAATTTTCCTTCCATGCCATCACTAGAATCGAGCACCCAAAGGCCATCTAACTCTCTGGCAAAATAAGGAATAAAAATGTGATGGTTTTGATTGACGGTGACAGCACTCACAACTTCATTGATCAAGCCACTATCTCTAAATTTGGAATACAAGAGACCCGTGGCCGAGCATTGGAAGTAATGGTCGCCAATCGTGAGCGAATTGCTTGTGTCGGACAAAGTTGCGGCCTCACCATCACCATCTAAGGGCATACTCTCATCATCAATTACTACATCCTTCCGGTGGCAGCTTGTCAGGTTCTCCACAGAGTTCAATGGTTGAGGACTCACGACCCCGTGGAAATGGACTGTGACAAGCTCACAATGTCTTTCCAAGTTCATGGTAAAACGTACGCCTTCCAGTGAATAAAGTAGCCATAACTCGAGGCATACTCTGACAATGAGTACCCAACCCTCGGCTTCCAAACAGGCTTCACCCCGTGCTTCACCCACCATAGGCCTCCAAATAGGCCTCACCCCCTCCTTCTTTCACCATACCCTCGGCCTCCAAATAGGTTATACCCACTGCTTCTCCCACCAAACCTTTGACCTCCAAACAAGCCTCACCATGTGCCTCTCCCACTCTCGGCCTCCAAACAGAACTCACCCCTTGCATCACAGCCAATTTCTCCGACTACACTGTCAGCCTCCCAACTGCCATCCGCACCGGCTCCTCCACCCCAACCAATTTTACCATCGTATTCGGGGTGGGACTACCTGCCTGGTACAAGAATGTACTTTGTTAAACAACTCATTGCACTCTTGAAATAATCCTATTATTCAAATGAGTAGTACAAACTGCTCATAACACTATCCTTGTCGGTGCCTCAACGGCTCGAAGATACACCATTCGTCGACCATCATTTGGATGCTTCTCCCTCAGCTCCAAAACCAGAGCCAAATAAAGTAGTACGTTAATGTCTACAAACAATAGTGGTATAGTTAAATATGTGTAATGTTTACTCTTCCTTTTTATAGGAAAAGGACAACTATAAAGGAAGCTCTGTGACATTGATTGAGGCCAGGCGAATTGATCATTTGAAGGAATCCCTTTTGTGAGAAACAACATAAACATTTTTGATCTTCAAAATATTAACGTATGCATTCTTGGATGTGTTTTGAAGTATATGAGGACATGTTCTGTTGATAACAAGATATTTTGTTTGTAATTAATTGATGTAGGTTGCTTGTTGAACAGCCGTAATTTGTCTTTATGATTGGTGTTTCCTTCTATTATATATTATTTTGTCTTTATGATTGGTAATATTTCCTTCTTCCATGGAATTTATTAACTGCACCATCGTTGTCTAGGAATTATTTTGTCTTTATTAATTACATTTATTGTTTTGGCATCTCTGGAAATGAATATTTCCTTCTGCCATAGAATGTAGAACCAGTAGAATGTAGTAACTTCATTTCATCTATCTACTATTGTTTCTGTAGTCTGTATAGGCTAAATTTCGTCTTTCGGCATGGGATGTAGGACAAGATCATATTAAATACTAATGTTTCCATCATCATAGATCGTATTAAATATAGGAAAACTACGTCTAAAAATTATAGGAACTAAACTTGTTTTGTTACATAGGTACAAAATAATGTATTCAAACGAAACATATGTAACAAATGTATCAAAAAGTGGTACACAATATTTTATCAACCCAACTTGTTATTCAAGACAATTTTCATATGTTGCTCCATTCTGACATGGTCCTGAAACTTCCAAACCACAAACGTCGTGTTGTTGCTCATCAGGTGTTCTACCATGATAAGATGTTGCTCATAACCCATTCCTTGGAATTCCTCCAGGGACTCGAATATGAACGCAACCTTCTGCTCATCTGTCTCAATTGGTTTGGAAATGGGAATGGTAATAGGAGTGGGCTTGATATGAACACTAGACTCATCCAGCATTTTCTCGCCCTTCATAATCAAGGTCACTAGGTCAGAGTTTTTTTCACTAGCTTCCTCGTAAAAGTTATTCAATGAGGCTGGTCCCGCACTTATTCTCTTCTTTGGGTTAGGGGCATCAGGCTCGTGAGTCAATGACTGTAATGCAAATTCATTCAAAATTGGTCCTGGCACCTCCTGTTCCTCATCCTCACCATCGACATCATTCTCATCACAAGAAACATAGTTTTGAAGCAACATGTAATTGTCAGCTATTGTTTTGGAGTAGTAATTGCATAGTATTCCCTGGGCACGGTGCTTTCCAAAAATCTTGCATCATTCCTCATACCGCGGAAAGGTTTTTCCCTTTAGCTGGGCAATTTGGGCTTCATCTGTGAATTTGACCAACAATAGATCCCATACGCCTCAGTAAGTAAAAGAACTATGGAGATGACAATTACCCTATGCACAAGAGCACTTTTACCTAGATTAACTCCTTCTAGAGATCTTAACTGTCGATTATTGGTGAGTGTGTTTCTGGGTCAATAGTCATTCCACTCTGGCTAACAAATTCACTAAGAATGGCCACTGAATTATCCACAAATGAAGTTTATACTCTATATTTTTCTCTTGGACACGACTAACCTTCACCAACTGTCGTATCCATATTTTACACCTTTGGTGGAAGCCCCTCTTCCAACCTGCACCACCTTTATATCCTTCTTCTTTTAGTTCTCTACATGCCTGGATCGTCGCCCTTTCCTTTTCGAGGGTGAAGTAAAATTTTCACGGAGGACCTGCAAGTGGTCGTCTTGTACGCAGATCGCTTTCCAGTAACAACAAGGCTCTCAAAAAGTTTTTTCCACGTATAGCTCTGTCTCGGTCTCGGTGTATCCATGCTGGATGGCTGAGTGTCTAAAAATTCAGGGTTGTTTTCAGTTCCTCATCTTGTGTCAAACATGAAACTATCGAAAAAAGAGGCCAACACAATAACAAATAAAAGAAACAACACAAGAATAATAACGAATAAACATGAACTTAAAAGAACAATAAAGATAACACAAATGGCAACAATGTTCCAACTTTAAACCTCATCACACAGTCTATCAATTAGCACAAACACAGTTCACATCTATATCACCCGTGTAGGGATACAGATGCATGATGAGCTTAAGTGTATGTTGACCAAAATTCAACTACCATATCATCACGCTTTTTATTCCACTGTGGTGATGTTTGTGGACCCTGAATGTATTGCTTGTCATCGAGTGGAGCACTTTATGGATCCTCTAACATTACCCCACTAACTAGTAGTGGTTCATTCGGCGTGACGTCCATAATAAAGGTGTGCAACATCGAATAGGCTAGCATAATTTTGGTTTGTTTCCTAATGGGGTAGAATGCGGGACTCTGCAACACCGAAAAATGTTTCTTCAAAATGTCAAATGCTCTCTCTATAATATTTTCGGCAGATGAGTGCCTCATATTGAATATCTCTTGAGGTTTCTGTGGTCTTTACCCATTCCTTCAAGTAATACCAGGTTGATCAATAGGGTGTGAGGAATCCTTCACAGTTCATGTACCCTCCATCACCCAAGTAGTAACAACCTGCAAGCATTCCATTAGTATAATCGTGTATGTAAAAGAGAATACCCTAAACAAACCAAAGACTAAACATACCCTGCGGAGCCTTGAGTCCTGTAGGCTTGCTCAAATCATCCCGTAGAACATGAGCAATGGTGGCAGAAAATTCCCAACCTACAAGCATGTGCACAAATTGTCCATTTATGTCACAAACACAAAGCACATTAGTTGCTAATGTACCTTTCTTAGTCCCGTACCCAGGCTGGTCACTAGCCGGTGCATGGATCGGTATGTATGTCTCGTCCATAGCACACAAGCATCCCTGAAGCAGGAAAAATACAGATTTGTTAGCAGGCGTTACGTTGCAAGTGTTGTTTAATTAACAATTAGGATTACCTGAAAACAACTCCAATGTTTGTCGCTGCTATCCGTAGCTACAGGGGTGGGGTAAACTAAGAATTTCAGTTTAAGTTTTAGAATAGTGTTTAGCACCTCATGGAAGGCAACACTTATTGTGTGGTCGTTCCTTTGAAAATTCGTTTGAAGTGTCATATTCTTCTAATGATGTGCTGATGTACAAAGAAAAATAATTGTCTTCTGTTCAACTGAAATGAATAGATAGTCCTATAGGCCGCCCTCTACTCTCAATACCCTACAAAGCTCGATGAATGCTATCTTGTGCATCTTGAGATTTTGGAAGCAATCTCGGTTGTTCCCTTGTGTTAGTCATTCCAAAAATGCCATTTGCTCAGATATTTTATCAAAAATCAAGTACTTTGGTGTGGTACTGCGATTAGTTTCCGTTTTGCTCGCTCATGTACCTCTTTTCTCAACAATCCAGTAAGGACCAATAGAACAATCCTCAACAAGTTGAAGAATGCAAGTATTTGTCTAGGATTCATGTAGATTTGAACAAGAACACACAAACCCTAAAACCTCAAATAGAAACAATAATTCACACCATTGTCTGTGAACGGGTAGAAAAAACTAATTAAAAATCTCAGTTCTTTGTAATCTTCTACAAAAGCATCAGATCTAAGAAATTTGCAAATAAGAACATGAATTCACAACACAATTCATTAACTACGACAAAAATCTTAAAGAAATGCTACATTTTCCAACTACACGACTAAGAAAATGCAAATGAGCGGACGATAAAAGATGACCGAAATGAACTACGGGAGAAGTAGAGCGAGGAAAAACGAAAGAAGAATGGATTTCTAGAGAATAACGGAAGCGACGAGTAGAGAACCTAGAGAAGTTTTTGACGAGGAAGGAAAATATATAAGGGATGACATTTGGACATAAATAGTTATGGATGAAGGGGTAATTGGGAAGACGTGGGACCGTATTACTCGACTACTTTCCAATCCACACATTGACGTAAGGATTGGGAATATTTAGAAATACGTCGGTCTTGTGATTGTAATTCCGCGGCCCAAAATAATAGACTTTGCGTGTGCACAATTACATGAGTACTTCGATTACCATTGTTAATATTGCTACCAAACTGCATAAATATATAAATATCCTAACAGTCAATTCATTTCCTCTTAACTTTTTTTAGGATAAGTAAATCTTCATTAATGAATAAAAGAATTTTTTAGTCTTTTGTTGGCCCCCGATACTTCAAAGGGGTTCAACGTTTTCAATTGATCATCTCCGAACAATTTGCCGGAGATAGCGCACTGACGATATCGATTATAGGGTAAAGTCGATGCATATGGTTGGATCTCGCATCCATTCGGAGAAACTGATCCCAGATTCCAGTTTTTCGTTCACTTTCGCCCAATTCCAGGTATGGCACTAAATCTAATTAAGGATTTGATTAATTTTGCACTCTTTCGATCCCTGAAACCTAATTCGATTCCTACTCATCCACAACTCCCAACAAGCGCACAACCAAAGGCTCAACTAGACATATTGAGATTGAGGTCTCCGACCCAGGCTAAGATGGATTTGTAGATTAACTTTCGAGGAATCCAACAAACTGCCAGTTACTGTTGCAAGTAGCAACCAGTCATGATTACTGTGAAGATGACAGGGATGATCACTGTGATTCTCCAGCTGCATCTCGTTCAGGTTCTTAGTAGAAAGGGAATCGCCAGATTAAGTCCCAGCCACACAATCTACACTGATCGTGTGGTTATCCTAATAGCTGTAACTAATAGAAATGTAAACGCGATTTATTCATTACAGCAGATCCAATAGATAGATAGCAACGCGTATATATAAAAGCCAACCGATAGGCCATTTGTAAGAGCGGGAGAAAATAAAGGATTTTTGCCACAGAATACTATTTGTCTTCATCCACATTAATTGCAGAGATTCAGTGAAATCGAATATGCTTTTACACCTCGTATCTAACGAGAATAGCGCAAATAACCAACTATTCTACATGGTATCAGAGCAAACTTGATATGGCAACCAATGATTTCCTTGAAGAACAACTCCAAGTGCACGGATCTAACAGTCCCGATACCAAGCTGGTAGGATTGTTGCTGAATGTTACAAACTTCCTAGTTTGGAAAAGAACCATAGAATCTGCACTGGAGGCGAAGCTCAAGATTGGTTTAATCAATGGAATACTGGAGAAATCAAAGGAGAACACAAAATTGTTCTTGAAGTAGAAAAAAATGCTAATAACCTTGTATGCTCATGGATCAAAGGCTCTATGACAACATATCTCATGAGATAGTTTATGTTTGTGCACGATGCACACCAACTCTGGGAAGGTTTGGAGGAAAGATATGGAACGACAAGTTTGCCGCATATATTCGAACTTAAGAGGACAATAGCTATGTTGAGACAGGGAACATGATTGTTGGAGAACATTTTGGCAAGTTGAAACAGGTGTGGGATCAATATGACCAATTGAGACCACTACCTCAAATTGATCGAGAAGCTGGAGTATTGCTAAAAAAGAGGAAAAATGAGGATCGGGTAATGGAATATTTGATGGGGTTGAATGATATCTATGATCATGACATGAGTCAAATAATATGTCTTGATCCACTGCCACAACTTGACAAAGTGTATAGCATGATTGTTACAGCCGAGAAACATCGGCAAGAAAGCATTCACATGGCTGCATGAGCTAATGAAGTGAATGTTGCACTTGCAGCCAGAGTAGGAACATGGAAAACCGAGGCATTAAGCACATCAAAAAAACAAGGGAGAAAGGGGTAACCTTGAGTGTAGTCACTGTGGCAAGATGGGGCACACTGTGGATGTCTGCTACAAACTTAAGGGCCGCCCAAAATGTACTGACTGTGGAAAAAAGGGCATGTCATAGAGGCCTATTGTTAGATGAAAAGAAATCCGAGGGTGAAGAGCAAATAATAGCATGCTGCTAATCGGTGAAGAGCAAATAATATCATGATACTAATCAAGTTGAGGTGCCAAATGATGTAAGATGGGGTGCTACACCGCTGGAACACAAGAATGAAGAGGTGGGTAATTTGTATGAAATCATTGAACAAATGCAAAGGGATCTTCAGAGACTCACAAAAGGAAAAGGCGTGGCACAACAATAAGACAATATGGCAATGGACATGGTGCATTTTGAAGACTTTTTAGGTATTTCAATAAATTGTGATGCATATGAAACATTATTGAAGGAGGAATGGATCATATATACAAGAGCTACGAACCACATGTGCATTGATATAGACATGATTCTGAATCCATTTCCATTGAAATCCTTTACCCCTGTCTGGATACGTGATGGTACAATCAAACCTGTAGCATGTCATGGAGATGTTAAGCTTGCTAAATCATTCCGGTTGAAATCCTCCTTACACGTTCCTAGCTTTAAACATAATCTACTCTCGATCCGAAAACTCCTGATACACTCTAACATCTCATATTTTTTCTTGCCTTATTTCTGCTTATTTTAGGACCTTAGAACCAACAGAATCATTGTCGTAGGTGGATTGGTAAGGGAACTCTGCATTTTGCATGCAACCTCTTTTGATCCAAACCTCATCCAACGTGTGCAGAACCTATCTCCATCAAGCACCTTGCCTTTTCAGCACTTTTTGTAAATCTTCCTTAGAGGAATTCAGTTCAAGTAGTGCATGTATTGCTGTCTGTCCTTTGTTGTTGCATAACAGACTAGGACATCCATCTTTTGATGTATTGAATCACCTTGAACATTTGAAATCTTCAAAGATAATGAACATGGTAGATTTTTGCTGTTAACTATGTCCTGAAATAGACATTTAACCCCTAATCAGACAGCACCAGTACATCTCAAAATTGTTTTGATCTACTTCATAGGGACGCATGGGGCCATATAAGATACCCCCATCTCAAACTGTCATTGCATCCTTATAATAGTAGATGATAAGAGTTGATGCACATAGACTCTTCTATTACATTCCAAAGATAAGGTCCATCAATTGATATCCTCATTCCTTAAGTTAGTTAAAACACAGTATGGTAGCAATGTAAAACCATTAGGATTGATAGGATTTGTTTGGTAGCCAGATTGGTCTTATCCAGCTTCGCGGACAACTGTTGGTTAGCTTCAGAACAATGTTTTTAACCTTTGTTTGGTAGTGGGTAGTTGGGATAATGGTTGAGAGTAAGCCCTCGTTTGGTAGTAGTGCTGGCCAAGGCGGATATCCTCCAATTTCTTTAATTCGGCGTTCTTTTACGAAAAAACCCTCTAAAATACGGCATAAATGTCCTCTTTTTCTTCAAACCCCAACCCAGTCCTCTATCTTCCCCAAACGTCAGTTGTCACGATTTGATGGAGAAGTCGTTCGTCGTCCATGGTCCTAACCCACATCTTTCATTGCGCTTACGCCGTCAGTTGGTGAAGCTGCCTATAAGATTCTCCTTGCGCATGTATGCCTGAGCATGCAAGGAGGGGCACACGTATGAGAAAACACGCGTATTTTCAGTTGTGGCTCAGGATCGTGAAACCGGAGGCAGGGAGGAGAACCCCATCATAGTTGACGGTGAGGTGGATGAAAACCCACGTGCCTACAGACGCCTCTTCCTCGTCGGTTAGGCTTCCTCCTGCGTGGCAACTGAGCGCAACCCAAGTGAATGGATGATCGAATACTTCACCTAGCGTGGTCCCTGCTACCTGTTGTGATGTTTTCTTTCATTTTTTTTTATGGTTGATCCATTTTGATGAAATATTATGTGTAGGAAATTGTACTGTATTTTGAACAATTGTCTGCTAATGTTTTCAGTTTTTTGCTTATGTCCTAATCCAGAGCAATTAAAAGATTCCTATTGCATTATTCTTATGATGTGTTTCAATTTAAGTGAATCTATTTAATTCCAATTGTTTATAGAACTCATTGCTGTGGTAAATTTTCAGTGAATGGTTCAAAGATTTGTTGATTGTTAATTGGTTCAAAGATCTGTTGATTGTTAATCTGTTTAATTTCAATCTTCTGCTATGGTCCAGATTTCCATTTTGCTGCTAATTCTTGCAATATTTTTTTTTAGGTGTAGTTCCTATATCTTCATGCTCCACACATTTTTTCCTGTTCGGAAAATTAGAGCTGTCAATCCGGATGATTGATATAATTAAAAACAACCTAATACACAATGGTAGGATCTCTTCTCGAAAAATAAAAAACCAAGCAGAACAAGTACATCCATGATATGTTTAAGAAAAATATTCCTGAAGCATAGTTCATGGAAGATGGCAATGAAACATTACAAATATAGCATCATTGAAATCGCAATGTGATGAAGCACACTGTAGGCATGGCCATTGTGAAACACACAAATTGCACTACACTTGATGTATGTTGGTCTCCTACACTTGATGTGATGAATAGTAATGCTCCACAAGTACTATCTGCACAACTACACAATACAACTGATAAACAAAAAAATGTTCAAGTTGAACCAAATCAGAACTGCAATACATATAGAACAACATAATCTTGAAGTTGTTAATGAACCAAATCTGAGCTACAACAGGTATATAGAACAACATTTTGCGCATCAACATTAAAATGTTAGAGATTATCAATGTTTTCATAATCAACATCAAAGAAACAGCCAAATAAATTCTGTGCGCCCTTCTCCATCCATATGGTTCCAGTATAGTACTATCCTTCATTATTAAGCAGGTGATCAACAAGGCGGATCCTCCGGGAGACATTCAACTCTTCATGTCCTTCAAGATGCTTAAGTAATCGGGCAATTTTTTCCATTTTAAACTTATCATCCAACCCATGCTCTTGTCTGGAGAAGAGTCTTTCCGCTCTAGTGCAGAGCACATCCACATTGGAGAGGGTGTCTCCTGCTTTGGATGCTAAGTTGGGCTAACTATCCGCCTTCGACCTCCTACGCCTCTCTTGGCTTATGCTAGAAGCACCATCTACACTGGGCTGTGATTTATCAGCAACATGAGTGTCCTTTGGCTCTGATTCTTGAATGTCTTCTTTGCCAAATTCGTCGATAATTTCTTGCCACTCTGCTGGTGTCATGAGAGGTTCCTTCTCCATAACTAGATGTTCCCTTGCACCTGACTCTATTACACGGTACTGACCGAATAACTCACACCACAACTTGTACTAAGGGAATAACTTCCCTCATAGTGCTAGATACTTGTTGTTTACCTACACAAAAGAAAAGCATAGACTGCATCTTCAACAAAATCATAGCCACTTTGGTTTATAATTAGCATGCAGTGTAGGAAAGACACATTACCTGTGCGTGTTCGTTCCACATATCCTCAGAGTCCACGATGATAGTATGCGTCCCTTGGTCAATAGTCACTCCACTCCACTTAGAGAATTAATTGATTAAATGGTATTGCTTACCCCACTTTGTGCAGCTTGTTCTCAACGTTCTTGGTTGTGACTGCACTGCCTTCCACCAACAACCTCACCTTAGCAGCAGCCTTTTAGTGAGTGCCCCGGCTCCAGCCCTGGTCGACCTTCCATTGTTCAAGCGCCAACTCCTTCAAGGTAGTAAGTAGGACCTTTTCTTCATTTGTAGTAAGGTGCACCTTCTTGTTGTTGATTGGCTTAGGTGCGGGTTCAACTTTGATCTTCTTCCCGATCGCTTCATTCGTAGTTCCTGAACGTTTGTAAGGGGCTATGAGACTAGATCTAGTCCTGGGAGTTGGTTGAAATAGCTCATCAAATTGCTCAGAGGTCACATCCTCGTGCTCATCACATTTGCTCGATGCATCCATATTTTTTTCCCTGCATAGACACAACATGTAATTCCAACAAAGCGTTTACAGTTAGACAACAATAAATGGAGAAATTCACAAACAAATTAATAAAGTC